>JAOWCC010001501.1:21207723-21336435 GCA_030867875.1 Actinernus sp. WN-2022
AAGTCAACGGGTGGTTGTAGAACTTTTTGATTGGAGGATGGTTGTCCAGAACTTACACGATGGTTATACAATTTTTCCCAGCACCAATATAGACATCGTCATGGTCATCAAAGACTCGTAGGCAGTGGAGTAAAGCACTCTGATGAGATGTCGAGAAAGGCTGTCTGGTCAAAGTTCTTAAACGAGCGCTTAATGTTGGCTTCAGCGTTTAAGGTCGCAATAATTTAGTGTTCAACACAGTATATACTAAGCAGTGAAAGGGAAATGTCCCCTGTCTGTTATTATGCAAAGGGTGAAGTATGTCTGAATTTAAGTCGCCAATGCAGACAGTATTCTCACCACAGTAGAAACGCTTCGTCCAATACTCTCGACAGATCGCTAGTGAAAGTGATGTTATCTACAGACGGTGGTTTATATATATGCACTGATCAGGGCAAACTGTCGCTGTCCTTTACACATATCCCTATGCATATTCCGATATATAATACGTTACTTAAATACTTATTTCATTTACTTGAACATAATGATAATCCTTTTTTGGCTAGAGCCTTAGAAGTATCTCGTAATTTGAAAAAGATGGGAGCTATATCTTGATTTACTATTATAGTAGTATTTACTAAAATTAGGGGATATCAAATTTAATAATTTTACTATTTTGTTAGGGTGAAATCATAAATCAATTAAAACAGGTATATACAGATGGATGGAATGCAGAGAGAAATGAAATAATAAAGGGAGATAAAAGATCAAAATTGGAATTATTTTTAACAGG
Organism: Actinernus sp. WN-2022; assembly: GCA_030867875.1. Taxonomy (NCBI): domain Eukaryota; kingdom Metazoa; phylum Cnidaria; class Anthozoa; order Actiniaria; family Actinernidae; genus Actinernus; species Actinernus sp. WN-2022. Next base: position 21,208,496 of record JAOWCC010001501.1, read on the forward strand.
TAAGCGATATCACGGTTTCGAGAGTTATTTAAATCAGTAAAGTTCATGATTTCAAAACCCGGAGAGCTGTAAGCCATCAGCTCACAAGTTCCCAATTGAACGAGGTCGCTACAAACAAATTCAAAGGAACCAAAGAGTTTGTACCATCTGTCCCTCAAATGAGATTGGTAATGAATTTCATTACCTTTTTCAGTGTGGACATCGTAGGATGATAGAAGCTCGTTCTCTATTTAAAAGTTACTGATATTACAAATCCATCATTCTCTTCGTTTGATCCTACTAGTCTATTTTATTACATTTTTTCCATGAAGGACGAACATATTTTTTAAGTTAGTAGTGTGTATATAAAACGAATCATGGATCTATACGACGAAATGTTAACTTTGCACTTACACATCTTCATTTACATCGTATATATATATATTATTTTTTTCTCGCTTGTTACGTTTTTGTTTTGTTTTCTTTAAGTCTATTTCAATTATTGGATTTACACTGATGTATATAAATTGTATCAAAATGCCAATAAAACATATTGTATTGTATTGTATTGTAAGGTATACGCAGATTCCATGCAGTGATCGATTTGCATAATATCAGGAAAGGTCACAAAAGGTCACATTTACGTGATTTCAAACATTCGTAGAACATAAAGTATTCACTGTAAACCAAAACTTTCTTCACACAAGTACTCAAAACTAGTTCATAGCTATAAAAATTGCAAAAAGGTTACAGGCACTTTAACAAAGACTGAATCACTCATTTGAAATCTTTGTAATGGTGGACGGTTTTTCACGGATTTACACTGTACATGTACTTCTTGGCACATACTGATCACATTTAAAGCGATTCGTATATATAATGTTGGGGCTAAAGATTCGATTTATGTTTAGCACTACAGCTTACCACTTTATATCACATTCTTTACACTTACTAGTGCTACGCGGCAAACATGATTCAATATCATAACTACATATACATATATAATCGCCGTGACCCCATATAACGCACCAATACCCACGATTGCTCTCATCTGACTTGATAGCTCGGTTGGTAGAGCGCCAGACATGTAACCTGGAGGTCGTTGGGTTCGAGTCCCACTTGGGTCAGATATTTTTTCTCTTTCCCTCGTAGGGCGTGCACACTTAGCACTACAGCTTACCACTTTATATCACATTCTTTACACTTACTAGTGCTACGCGGCAAACATGATTCAATATCATAACTACATATGTTTTAAAAAGCCGAAAAGAAAATTCTAAGTTTTCTTCATAGCAGCACTTTAATTTGTTAGGCTGACGCTCATATTCGACCCAATTTTGGAAAAAGGTTAAACACATAACATACCTGGTTCACCATCACACGCACACCGTTTTTATGATTTCGTCCAGGGATGCCACAGATGTATCTGTCAGCTCTTTGGTACTAGTCTTTCTGATGATTCGGCTTCCCTCAGCTTTTGTCATAAGCTTAAGGTTGGCCTCGTTGATTTCTTTTCCAATTGCAACAACTACGATCTTTAGACTCCTTGACGCACTCTGTAAAACAAAAAGAGCTAAAATTCGGGAAGTTATTGTAAAACATTCATATAAATAGATGCATGTCACTTCGCCGTGCATCTCGGATAAGGACGTAAAATCGTAGGTCCTACATCGGCCTCGAGTTTATCAGTTTCACCAGACTGTCGCGAGTTACCGACGTTAAATAAAGTTGCTTTACTTTACTTTACCTTCATAGATGCACAGATGACGGAATTAATTGCCGCTATTAAAATACAGTACTTTTGCAAAAATAATGAGTGTTGCATATCAAACAATTGATGTCGTTCAGAGTAATATTTGGGCCTGACTAGATGCTAGTGAGGCATACGCTCATCCTTTTCAAATTTTGCTATCGAATTTTTTAATCGCACTTCCTGTAGCCTACGTTGTATCCGCCTCTCTTCTGCCGGCTCGCTACACTTCCTGGACGTGTTCTAGTATTCGACGATCCGTCCTGCTTTCCAAATATGGAAATATTGACCATATATGGAATATCACAGGGAGCTCTCAGGAACGACACTTTTCTCAGTAAATTGTTTGATATGGTTGTATTTCCCTGTCTGTTTTCCCCTGCTGTAATACCCCCGTGCATAATCCCCCTCCCTACCCTCCCTCCATCCCTACCCCGTGTATATAATACTCTCTGAAGTGACCATACATGCATGGTATTCTAGGTAAGGGTATGGTAGCATCCTAAGAACGCGCGATTTCATTGGCTACTGAAATGGCAAAAGTACACGCGCGAGCACGCAGAACCATGCACGTGGTTTGAATTTCATTTATAAAACAATAAGAAGATCAGATGACTTTTCTAGGCTCATTAAAAATACTGCACTTTCGAGATATTGAAAAGCTGCTACAAATGCACGTTCGGCTCGTGCATCCACAACTATTAAAAACCTCGAGTGTGTATTATCTTTTTTGATAGAACACGAAGAACCATCTTCTATTTGTTAAAGTGCAAGTATCATGTCAAAAAAATAAAAAAAATATTGTACGACTGTGCTTGTTTCTCACAGAAAGGTATTAATCTTGCGGATTTTGTAAAATTTCTGACATTTAATTTCTACTTTTCGTGGTCCTGTGACGTCATACAGGCTGGTTCTCATGTGGTCGCTGACGAGCGCTGGTGATCGCCGGATCGTCCAAAATTTGACCCCGAACGATCGTCGGAGATCATATGTGAACACTTCTCAGCGATGACGATCGCTGGAGTAGAGAAAGGTTCTACTCCAGCGATCGTTGGCGATCGTCGGCAATAATATGAGAACACTTCTCGGCGATCGAACGATCCTGTGGTATCCCACAATGCAATGTTTCCTAGATCCAAATTTTAACGCCATGGCAACGGTTTGTTGTTGTCGCTCGTGCATTCGCCGCTCACTTGTTCACTCAGAAAGAGTTTATGGAAGAGCTGCGCAAATACGAATGTCTTTACAACAAATACAGCAGAGAGTATAAAGACAAGTCAGGAGACAAGTATAAGAAATTGAATGCGTGGAGAAAAATCAGTGAGAAGTTCAAGATTACACCGGCTGCTGTGGAGGCAAAATTCAAAAACATCAGGACAGCGTACGGAAGATAGTTCAAACGGAGAAAGAACATTCCGTCGGGTTCAGAAAGAAATCTGTTCCCATGCCAGTGGAGTTTATGAATCTAGACTGGCTTGTTGTGCACATTGAGCACAAAGCGTCAGTTTCAAATCTGGGAGATCGGGAACTTGACAGTCCATCCCCAATTACGACTTCATCAACAACGCGGTTTTCTCGACTCCATCACTGACGATTTGTAACGAAGGCTCTCACTGATTTCTATCAGTGTCCCCGCTGACTCCAAATAACGGGCTCTCACACGCACTGGCGCGTAAACTTGCCAGCGGTTATATGTGAACAAATGGTAGCTATCGCCAGGGATGGTGAGCGATCCTACGGTTGAGTGATTTGGACGATACGGCGATCGCCAGTGATCGTCGGCGATCATATGAGAACCAGCTTTATATAAGTGAATCAACTACCTGCCAAGAGAAAACTACTACAATAAAATCCAGTAGCTTTTAATTGTGACATGACAAGATGAACAGTCCCGCAATTCGGGTAACATTTACTCTAGTTTAATTGCTTCTCCAGTCTCGTAGTTTTTAATACTAGTTCCTATGTATATAGTTATCATAGTTTTATTCATATTGTAGTGTACGCTCTGATAGCCTGGGAGACCAGCCGACTCTTATCGCTCTAACGCTCTGAGGGTGGTTTTCTGAAAATGGGAGTATTGTACTTGATGATGCTCGGGGAACCACTGCACGTTCAGAGTGTCTGTATTGTTATATAATAATTTTAATACATGTACACGTGGTATATTTTTATAAGGAACATTTTCTTGTTCTATATAAACCTTCCTAATTACGCAATTATCTTTTGTAAATGTTTTTTTAGTTGTCGCGCTTCCACTTTGCTTCAGCTGTTTCCGGTTACTAAAAATAGATTTTATTGGACATTATCATCGTACGCCACACACTACGAGATTACCTCTCTTACTATAATTATGCTTTCTTGGTATTGAGATTTCTGGTTATGGACTTCTGTTAATATTTATTACCTAGATGCTTCTTTTGAGGAAATCATTGACGATATGTGTACTACAGTTATAGAATGCAATGCAATGTACTGTGCGACTACTGTGACAGGGCCACTCAGATAACGAGAACCAATCACATTGCAGAACGAAAACAAAGCATTCTAACTTACGGTTACATAAGAGCCAATCAGTGTCGAGTACGATACGATAACATTTATTTATTTTATATGCCTGGAGGGAAAATACATATCAGAAATTATACCACGAACGATAGTACTAACAAATTACAATAATGTACATGTAGAAACAAAATGATAAAATACATTCTATCAACTTGCTCTAGCTTCGATCCAATAAAAGGCTAATGTGGTGCAATAGTTCTGAAGTCGAAGTCTTTTAAATGCAGAAATCGCTTCGATATCTAGATTTTGTAAGTTGGAGTGCCTTATGTTTGCAATGTGTTTCGTTCTCAACGTTAGTAGTCAATGTTTCACCTACCGTGAGTTTTGACACAGCGGTGGGAAGAAGCGTTCCAGTAGGATCCCAGGTCTCTCCGTCGGTTACGACTATCAAATAAATTGAGACGCCCTCTCTTGACTGGGTCTTGATTATATTTGCGACTGCGTCCAGCGCCAAGTCAGTTCTCGTTGATGCACCGGTGTATTTAAGGTTACCTATCCTCTGTTATGAAAAAGTTAAAGCTGAGTTTTCCAAATAGCCTTTTCTTGTTTTTGCGTGTTCTGAAACGGGCCTAAGATATCAAATCTAATTACACGTATAAATATTTTATTGTAGTTGGACCAATAGGAGCTTGCGTCGAAAATTTAGACGCAGATATTCAACTTTGTGTGCGTGCGTGCAGGTTCTCCTTTTCCCTTCTTCTCTTCCTCCCATGGGTTTTTATCACACGGTGGCCATGTTGAGTCCCAGGAGAATAAAAACGGTAAACTCGTTCTCAAACCCACCAGTGCGAGGCTACCGGGCCATGCAAAACCATTATTTTATCCAAGATGGCCGAACTATGATAATAGCCCATGAGCCTGTTCGCAGGCTAGGATAAAGTTTACTACAAATCTGACGAGACATTGTACGCAACAAGATAGTGTTTACGGCAAAATGCGTCAGCTCGCGCATGCGCTCTAGTTATTCAGCTCTCGCTCTGGTTATTCAGTTATTCAGCATGACCGTCGCCCGATAAGAGCGAATGTCCTGTTCTATACACGACCTTCATAAATGCGATTTCCTGTTTCGGTAGTTTATCGACATGTATATGAAACATGAACATTGCCATATGCCACATGAGTGAACTTGTGAACGTTGAGTGCTGTAGCTTAAAAAGCAATGAAGTTTATTTCCATTTCAACTACGGAGGCTTTTCTAGCCTCGCTTTCATGTTTTTTTCTGCATTAGAAATGCTCATAGTTCAACAGCAATTATCCACATTGCTCTAAAACTGAAAACAATTACTAGTTTTAATGTGATCTTTCATGTGGTAGCATTGGTTTCCCTCTACAGATTGATCTTATAAATTATGCAAGTTAGGAGGCGGCCATTATGAAAGTCGTGTATAAGTAAGATTTCCATTTTTTGAACATTCGGTGCCTTTTTTTATTGACTAACCTTATCAACGTCACTTTTAGACATCTCGGTGCTGTCTTGGAGGCTGAAAACAACGCTCACTGTAACATCGTACTGTAGCAGAGCAATTCTTGTGTGGCCTGGTTTGAAGTCAAAGCGACCAACGCCTTGCCTTATGTACTTTTGAACCTCTATTACACCTTCTGCACTGATACTGCCAGTGCTATCAACCAAGAAGATAACGTCCACTTTGTGTGTACACCCTAAACACGAGACAAACATAACGAGATTAAATAGGTCAGTTCATAGCAAAAGGTCCGGGTGTCATTCGCTATTCCTCCTATTACTAAGATTCAAGTGATTAGCAGTCTAATGAAAATCAGTCCTTACAAGGCGTCTGGTATTGATAAAATCAGCGCTCGGTTATTGAGGATAGCTGCTCATGTAATAGCTCCTTCTGTTACGTGGCTGATTAACCACTCCTTCGAGAAAAGTGTGTTTCCACAGCGCTGGAAGACGGCTAAGGTTACACCTCTTTATAAGGCTGGTGATTCGGATGATGTCTTTAATTACCGCCCGATTTCAGTTCTGCCTATACTATCTAAAGTAATTGAGAGGCACAGACATGCCTCTCTGTACAGCTATCTGACTGAGAATGATCTATTATATCCAAGGCAGTCTGGTTTCCGCAAACGCCATAGCACAGAGACGGCCCTTATCCAGATCATTGACGAACTACTGTTTAATCTTGACAAGAATCGAGTCAGTGGCTTAGTGCCTATAGACTACTGTAAGGCATTCGATATGGTTGATCACCTTATCCTTTTAGACAAACTCAAGGCGTACGGTGTGAACAACTGCTCTTTGGCATGGCTGAAGTCTTATTTATCAAACAGGCGTCATTTAATTTGTTACCTTAGCTGGGATAGAGTCAGATATTATGGCCTATGTAAAGTGTCAGGGAGTCTTTTCCTGATCTGTGGGGATTCTCGTAGAGCTTGTAGTGACAACAACCAGGGTTGGATCTTAACGTACTTTTATTACTGGTCTCAATGACTGGCCATGACTAAGCCATTGAGGCTGATCATGAAGAATCATGAACGCAACATGACTTCTGTTTCTTCGGCTATCTTCTCTATCTTCTCTATGTTACAATATATTCGTTCTGTATTTATGTCATTTACAAACAATAGTCCCTGTGGTAAGCAGATGTCCTTGACCAGAATAGTTCACAGTTATCTTGGTCTATGTGGTAGACAGATGTCCTTGACCAGAATAGTTCTCAAGCAATACAGCTGTCTTTACATGAACTCCTATTGTACGTAGGTTGTGGCTTGATCAAAGCAAAACTGACCTTGAAAGGAAGGTGTTCCAACCGATCGACAACATAAATAAGATATGTCAAAGGTGAAACTAGAAATCAAATATCATAGTTTGAGCGTAAAACATTATACGAGTCTTTAGATATGTTCCCTAGAAATCCAACTTGAAGTTAGTGACTAATCTGCATTGACGTAAAGTTCAATGGATTTGGTACCTGACAAAGTACGGAACTGTAATTAGGAATACTCAATTCTTATTGGCTTGTTGTCGGGATCGCTTGGTACCGATAGCTTAAGATATAATCAATACTTAATTAGTTCTCTGTAACAAACAGGTTATTGGAAAATGAGTTCTATTCAATGTTGTCAATGGATCGAAAGTGACCTTAGTAAATACAGGCTCGTGACCAAACCGAGATTAACAAAAGAACGTTTTAATTAAAGTAACTCAACTTTGGATACGTCGAGCACGGGCTAAACTAGAACTTGTTAATTTATTATATGTTTCTCCTAGAGTAGGATTTTGTCTAAAATCGTAAGATCCTTTATCTTAACAAAAGCATGGAGTGCCCCAAGGTCTCTCTTGTTTATAATCTTTATAAATGACTTGCCTCTACACGTGAGTTCATCGCAGATTGATTTGTACGGAGATAATTCGACCATTACATCGTCTGCAGATTGTAAGGGCGTCATGAAATTGCAGGAAACGCTTAACAGATCCGTCGCAGAGGTCGTTGATTGGGAGACAACTAACAAGCTTCCTCTTAACGAAAAAAAGACCAAGGTCCTGCTAGTCACAGGAAAGCGCCTCTCCTCTAAAATGGACTGTGTACCAGCTGTTACGGTTAATGGAAGCAAGCTCTCCAATGTGTCCAGTGCCAAGCTGGCTTTTAGGCCTTGAAATTGATGAGGAACTTTTCTTTTTTACCAAAGCTTTGGACTATACGGGGATGATCCGCTGGACAGGGTATGGTTTTTCGACTTTCAGGTTGGCGTTCTCTTGTAAACGTAAAATTTGTGGTTTTCACATTGCATTTTTTCAGACAACGGTTGAAATGTAGGCGACTCCGTGCATTTTCACGTGCAGTTATTGTATTTTGTAATTAAGGCTATTGTTTTATGCTGTCTTCCTAGACGTTGCCGTCGTGGTTGCTTAAGCTCTCTAATGTGCAAACGAGGAATACAGTGTGGGATTTGTACTCGTCGATTTTCTTTCAATTTTTTTTTTGAGGCTGAAAAAAGATTTTGTTATCTCAACTTACTAATAACGTCACGTGCTGGGCCAAGTATTACTGAGTAAAAGAAAGCCCGGTACTCTCCGCCAACACATGGAACTCCATTAATGGTCTTGTTGCTCGCAGTTGAGAAGGGGCCAATACAGTGATCTTGCGTGTCTACGGGATATCTAGTTGATAAGGAGAATATTTTAAATCATCATCATCATTATTATTATCATCATTAATATTAATATTATTATTATTCTAGATAGATAGATAGTTTATTCAGTTTACACCTTGCATCCCCCGGGCCTTGCAGCCCCCGGGCCTTGCAGCCCCCGGGCCTTGCAGCCCCCGAGCAGCCCCCGGGCCAGTTTCTCGAGTGCTTTCTGGCTGGCGTTCTCTCACAGGAACCCGGGATCTTGCTCAACAAGAGTAGACGAGACGAGACTTGACTTGAACTTCATTCTCGTTCGCTCCAACAACAACTCTACCTCACAATTTACGGCTCTACTTTTATAGAGCAGACAGAGTAGCTTTATATACTTTACATTACATACATATTAAGCTCTATTGACGCACGGACATATCATCAGTATCCTCAATACGATAATAAAAATATCATTGACAGACAACTGTCAATCTACAAGTTTCTTCTGATTGGTTAATATTAGTAATAAATGCTGATGTAAGGCAACTGCATGGTCGCTGAGAGTAAACAGTGGAAAGATTGACAAAATGAGAATAAACTGAAGATATTCAGGATATAAAGTTGGCAATGAAAGTTAACATTAAGGATTTTCGTAACTTAACCGAAAATAGTAAAAAGTAGAATCCAAATTTAACTTAGTAAACATTGTATCAGATGGTACGAGGCGGGACATATCCTTGGCAAAACTAGGGACCGCCCATTTCACGGCTTTCACTTGACATCATAGCCGCCATGTTAAAATTGGTGCCCTTAAGGTGGCTCGCCTGGATTTTCCAGGGACGCACCATACCCACTTTGAACGGCTGATACTCCACTGTCAGAGCTTGGTCGGGCAAGCCACTTCATCCATTTACTAGAAATTGAATAAACTTTCCAAAAATGTAGGTTTGTTTGACATCGGTATTACCATAGCAACACAGCGTTGACGTCATGCATTTTACATATCATCGATTTTCTCGAAATCTAGACCTAAACTTTTAAAACGACCTAGTGCCCCTTGTAGTCTAAGTGTAGGCCTTCAAGACTGGAAAGTTTAAAAAAATTGTATGAGAGCGTTTTCGAAAAAATTGGGTTGAATATTTTCGTTAAAATAATTAACAATTCGCCTTACTTCCTGTTTAGTCGTCGAGAACTGTATTTTTCGGACCGATTCAAGCGATGTTTTTAGCATATTTCATACCTGTGGCATAGGACTACGTCCCATGAAAATTTCATTCCATTTGCTTTATTCGATTTCGGTTTATGGAATCATAAGTAATGTCATAAATATGCTCATTTTACTCAAAATAGTAACGTATTTGCTAAGGAAGCTGTAATTCAAAAACTACTCGATAATTTTTTTTTTTAATCTTTTCACCTGAAATTCAACATGTACTACCCTGGTCCTGTAAATTTCAAGAGCATTGAATCATTTTAAGGGCGCGAAATAAAAACAAAAACATAGGGAACTTTTACATGCATCCACGCAAGCTTCATTGCTGTATCATTTTGTTGATAGCTTGTGTCTTTCCGAAATTTCTCTTTTGTCTAGATTCTACATACTTGTGTGCTTTTCAACTAACAAGTTTACCATGGACGCTTGCTATGCTTCGAACGCTCGTGCAAATTTTGTTCTTAGTACAATGACCACAGGCAGCCCAATCTCAAGATTTGTGTATTTATACGCTTACAAATATCGCTTGAATAGTTCATATTATAAATCCTTCCAAAACACGTATGTTAGACAAATAAATACACGACTTCACCCTACAATGTTTCAGTTGTGGTTATTCATACCTCTGAGTTCTTCTAGGGTCGTTTCCGCTGTTTTTTTCGAACCTCTTTCACTCACCTCCTAATATAATGAAAAGGCTGGAAACAACCGACAAATATACGATGCATAACCTGTAATCTTTGCCACGAAAATCACACTTCGCTCACTCCAAATAACTCCAAACTACGGCAGGCCATAGAGTGACAAATGAACTCATCCCTACCCCAATTTTAAGATCCAGCGATACCACAGTCTGGAGAAATCAAACAATTTGTCGCCCATTTTCGAGTCCTTCGAGGTTGGCAGCCAACGAAGTTGGACGGCGGAAGTGCAACCGTCAAAATTGCCTCGGTCTGGCGAAGCTATTAGCTGGATAACCGACAAATATACGATGCATAACGTGTAATCTTTGCCACAAAAATCACACTTCGCTCACTCCAAATAACTCAAAACTACGGTAGAACATAGAATGATAAATGAACTCATTCCAACCCGAATTTTAAGATCCAGCGATAGCACAGTCTGAAGAAATCAAACATTTTGTCGCCCATTTCCAAGTCCTTCCGGTTAGGAGACAACCTCGGTCTGACGAAGGACTTGGAAATGGGCGACAAAATGTTTGATTTCTTCAGACTGTGCTATCGCTGGATCTTAAAATTCGGGTTGGGATGAGTTCATTTATCATTCTATGTCCTACCGTAGTTTTGAGTTATTTGGAGTGAGCGAAGTGTGATTTTTGTGGCAAAGATTACACGTTATGCATCGTATATTTGTCGGTTATCCAGCTAATAGCTTCGCCAGACCGAGGCAATTTTGACGGTTGCACTTCCGCCGTCCAACTTCGTTGGCTGCCAACCTCGAAGGACTCGAAAATGGGCGACAAATTGTTTGATTTCTCCAGACTGTGGTATCGCTGGATCTTAAAATTGGGGTAGGGATGAGTTCATTTGTCATTCTATGGCCTGCCGTAGTTTGGAGTTATTTGGAGTGAGCGAAGTGTGATTTTCGTGGCAAAGATTACAGGTTATGCATCATATATTTGTCGGTTGTTTCCAGCCTTTTCATTATATTAGGAGGTGAGGGAAAGAGGTTCGAAAAAAACAGCGGAAACGACCCTAGAAGAGCTCAGAGGTATGAATAACCACAACTGAAACATTGTAGGGTGAAGTCGTGTATTTATTTGTCTAACATACGTGTTTTGGAAGGATTTATAATATGAACTATTCAAGCGATATTTGTAAGCGTATAAATACACAAATCTTGAGATTGGGCTGCCTGTGCAATGACATGCAAATTAGTTAAACCATGAAGCTAGGCAGTGCGGGATGATAATGTTGAATAAGTGTGTTTTTAGTAACCAGATCGGGAAAAAGTGACGTCTAAACCACATTTTCTAAATATTAATTAAAAACGAGATTTTGTATTAGTGATATTATAAAAGGTTTTGTAAATAAATATTATAAGTTATATTATAACAGCGTTACAACTGGCAGCATGACAATGATAATTGCATGTAATTGTACTAAGAAAATAATTTGCACGAGCGGTCCGGCAGTAGCGAAGCGTAGCAAGCGTGTACGGTAAACTTGTTAGTTCAAAAGCACACAAGTATGTACAATCTAGACAAAAGAGAAATTTCGGAAAGACACAAGCTATCAACAAAATGATACAGCAATGAAGCTTGCGTGGATGAATGTAAAAGTTCCCCATGTTTTTGTTTTTATTCCGCGCCCTTAAAATGATTCAATCCTCTTGGAATTTACAGGGCCAGGGTAGTACATGTTGAATTTCAGGTGAAAAGATTTAAAAAACTATTTATCGACTAGTTTTCGAATTACAGCTTCCTTAGCAAATACGTTACTATTTTGAGTAAAATGAGCATATTTATGACATTACTTATGATTCCATAAACCGAAATCGAATAAAGCAAATGGAATGAAATTTTCATGGGAAGTAGTCCTATGCCACAGGTATGAAATATGTTTAAAATATCGCTTGAATCGGTCCGGAAAACACAGTTCTCGACGACTAAACAGGAAGTAAGGCGAATTGTTAATTATTTTAACGAAAATATTCAACCCAATTTTTCTCGAAAACGCTCTCATACAATTTTTTAAACTTTGCAGTCTTGAAGGCCTACAGTTAGACTACAAGGGACACTAGGTCGTTTTAAAAGTTTAGGTCTAGATTTCGAGAAAATTGATGATATGTAAAATACATGACGTCAACGCTGTGTTGCTATGGTAACACCGATGTCAAACAAACCTACATTTTTGGAAAGTTTATTCTATTTCTAGCAAATGGGTGAAGTGGTTAGCCCGACCGAACTCTGACAGTGGAGTATCAGCCGTTCAAAGTGGGTATGGTGCGTCCCTGGAAAATCCAGGCGAGCCACCTTATGGGGCACCAACATGGCCGCCATGCCCTTTGTCATTTGAATCTCTGGGGATTGAATGAAAGCCAGCGATTTTGTAGCCAAAAATGTAATGATCATATAAACATGATATATTTTCTCCAAGCTACCACAAGTTGCCTGTACATAAGTAACAGTAAATATAATGACAGAACATTTCCTTAGAAAAGCAAATAGAACGAGAGTTTCTCGTACTAGAGTTAATGAGATTGAAATATATTATGTTTACTGTTTAATTAGACTATCCGAAAGAAGGGACAACTCATTTTACATCTGCTAAATAAATGTTATCGACCCCTTTACTAAATACTATATTACGTTTTCGTTACTACTTTAAAAGTTATGGCTTGTTATCGCGACATTTGGGCGCAACAGAGCAAACAAACTGTACTTAACTACAAGAACTAATCATGCATAAACTCTATATTTTCTGCTTACATGTTTAGCTGTTTATTTAAACACCCTTATTGCTAATCACCAATCCTTTCCAAAAATATTTAAAAGGTTACATGTTATAGTGTAACATACTTTACAATAATAATAATGGTAAATAATGATAAAAATATATATAATGATAATATAAAAGCGCTAATTGTAATGAAAATTGGATTACCAAGACAAAGGTACGGAAGCTTAGAAGGGACATTCAATTCGAGAAAAAAAAAATTAAAAATGTTTTTTGAAGAAAAAAAAGAGATTTATTTAAAAATAATAATAAAAAAACAAAAACAATTTTCATTTTTTTTTCTCGAATTGAATGTCCCTTCTAAGCTTCCGTACAAAGGCCTCTAGGATGTAAAAATTACGTGAACTTGAAATACAGAATCATAAATATAAAAATCATCTAGATGCATTAAACATGATGAAACTGTTCTTGTATCTTTTTGTCTTGCCAACGGAACGTGGAATTTTTTATTATTGGCTTGAAAGCTTGGAATAGCTTAACTGATGCTCTGCGCACATTACCTACTTTAAAATCATTCAAAAAACAAATCAGCTCTGTTAAATTCAATTTCTAGTTTAAAATTTCCAATTCCATATTGGTTTAACTTTTACCGATACATATATATATATATATATATATTTATATAGTCCACTTGTAATTAATACTAGTTATGGTTAATATAATGTACTCATATGAAATTGTATATAAGATTTCAATTTATGTACTAGCTGTAAGTAGATAGTCTCGGCTAATTAGCATGTGCTTGCTAGAGGTTTAACAAGCCTCAACCCCCCGAGTTGAAATAAATATCTTAATCTTAATATCTTAAGATACGGTACTTGCGTTCGTGCAAGGTAAAATACGGTATAGCTTTAATATGGTTTAAGTCATTTACAATTTCGTCAAAGAGACGCTCTGTGAGAGCCTGCCTTCTACTATATGTCTGTAGTACAACCGAGTAAGACATCTCTAACCAAAGAAAGTGAACAAATTGCACCGAGAAGATCGGTAGATGGTCGGTAAAATGATAAACGAGTATTAAATATTGAGAAGTAAGTAGAGTTAATTGACATTTCATGGATCAGATGGCTACTAAGTGAGACTTGCTGTGTGCTAATGAATATTTAGGAACAAGAGAACATTAAGATACCACCATGAATGTCACAAACGGCGATTATGCATGGCTTAGGTTAAAACGTGGGTTCACGGTGGACACAAATGACCCAAAATCGATCACGCTTTTTATGTTTTCAAAAGGTTAAGAACGGTAAACAAAACAAAATTCATTTATTTTCATTAATATAGACATTTCAGTGACGTCACAATTACGTTATTTAGAATAGCTTTTCTATATTTTTGATTATCTTTAAAATAAAGAATAATTATGTACCTGCAATCGTATATTTTTAGAATTTTCAATTTTTGAGAAGAAATACTTTAAAAGCCGTGACAGTGAAAAATCACAAAAGTATTAATAAATGTACTTCTAAGACACAAAAAAGCTACAATATACATGTATGGTCTGTTTTATACATTTTAAAGTAATGATTAGCGCGTAAGAACTATAGGAAAAGACAATAGACTGCGGCAATGAGTATGTCCTCTCGGACTATATTGCTTGAATGTGTCTTAAGTGCTGTCTGAGATGTCCTCAGTCAAAGTTATAATAGACTGCGGCAATGAGTATGTCCTCTCGGACTATATTGCTTGAATGTGTCTTAAGTGCTGTCTGAGATGTCCTCAGTCAAAGTTATAATAGACTGCGGCAATGAGTATGTCCTCTCGGACTATATTGCTTGAATGTGTCTTAAGTGCTGTCTGAGATGTCCTCAGTCAAAGTTACAATAGACTGCGGCAATGAGTATTGTTCTCTCGTACGATGTTGCTTGAATGTGTCTTAAGTGCTATCTGAGATGTCCTCAGTCAAAGTTACAATAGACTGCGGCAATGAGTATGTCCTCTCGGACTATATTGCTTGAATGTGTCTTAAGTGCTGTCTGAGATGTCCTCAGTCAAAGTTACAATAGACTGCGGCAATGAGTATGTCCTCTCGTACGATGTTGCTTGAATGTGTCTTAAGTGCTGTCTGAGATGTCCTCAGTCAAAGTTACAATAGACTGTGGCAATGAGTATGTCTTCTCGTACGATGTTGCTTGAATGTGTCTTAAGTGCTGCCTGAGATGTCCTCAGTCAAAGTTACAATATACTGTTGCAATGAGTATGTTCTCTCGTACGATGTTGCTTGAATGTGTCTTAAGTGCTGTCTGAGATGTCCACAGTCAAAGTTACAATAGACTGTAGCAATTAGTATGTCCTCTCGTACGATGTTGCTTGAATGTGCCTTAAGTACTGTCTGAGATGTCCTCAGTCAAAGTTACAATAGACTGCGGTAATGAGTATGTCCTCTCGTACGATGTTGCTTGAATGTGTCTTAAGTGCTGTCTGAGATGTCCTCAGTCAAAGTTAGAATAGACTGCGGCAATGAGTATGTTCTCTCGTACGATGTTGCTTGAATGTGTCTAAGTGCTGTCTGAGATGTCCTCAGTCAAAGTTACAATAGACTGCGGCAATGAGTATGTCCTCTCGTACGATGTTGCTTGAATGTGTCTTAAGTGCTGTCTGAGATGTCCTCAGTCAAAGTTACAAGCAGGAAATAAAGAAACTTGTGTGCTGTTGGTCATCCAGCCAATAATGTGAGAACTTTCCTCACGGTTGATTTTCATAAATCAAACCATAGTTAGTTTGATCAAAACTAAATTAAAACTTCAAAAGTTCTCTAATGAAAGTGCATTACTTGGATGGTCTTCTATTGAATTTATGAGTATCAACCAAAGAAATTACGAGAAAGAACAATAGAAAATTTATATCTTTTCACATTCCTTGCCGTTCAGTGCTGTCGTTCTAATAGCCGGAGCATGAAAAGCATCAGAAACGTCATAGGAAATTTAAATTCTTAAATAGCAGTTTCAGCGGTATTGACCCAAACACCTCAATTCGATCTAATGAAGCTAAGCTATGTATCTAAATTAGTAGTGCTTGTTAAATAGAGAATATTACACGGTGGTGCGAATATAGTAAAGCGTTTTTTTTTTATTTTCCTGTATCCCTATAGAGGAAAACAAAGCACTGAATCCTCTGGAGAACTGTCACATGGTCTGAAATGGTCAACAAACCGGCCAGTTCGAACGAGTGAAATGTTTTGGACTCGAGAGGATAAACGTCATGTCTTCAAACCACCGTGTAATTTTCTTTTTATTATACGGACAATTAAACTGCTCTAAGAACTTTTATCTATGCAATTTACTTTCTGTCAGTACAAACTTATTCTTGATCTATCTAAGCTGTTCTGTTCTGCGGGTTTTCTTGTCTCTTGGTTGCGGTCGAGAAAATCTTCGAGTTTTAAACCTGATAAAACACTGCTACTCGTTTATTAAACTATACATGAAATACCATTGTCAGTCCGATTAATCTTCCCTCTGCTCAGGTTTTGTTGTTCTATCAGGAGAGGACTGATGCACTCGCTTGATTTCTTCGCAGCTCTTCAATTTGAATTTCAAATTTGAGTTCCGATCCATAGGCGTGGAAAGAGCCCGAGAGACTAACTTATTGTTTAACACTACATTGAAAAGTAGCCATATACTCACTTTACGATTACTTTAGGTGAGAATTAGATTACTACTACTAATAATAATAATTAATCACGATTGTATTTAATTTAAATATATTTTGTATAATCGCAATACCAAACCGTGGTCTCTTACATTTTAAGATAGTCGGCTAGTGGTCCCGGATTGCAAAAACACAGGCCGTACTTCTCAATGGCAAACCAGGAGCACGTCTTACCAATAGCCGCAAGCCTGCACTTACAGACCAGCCTGTGGAAAAGAGAGACATTCATAACCTTTTATACAATAAACAGCGCTCTATTTTGTTGGGAAGTTCACTAACTATTGTATAAAACAAAAAAATATATTTTGCCGATGGTCTGTCCTCTGATAGATGCACAGATGACGTCACAACGTGAAGAGAACATCGGTTACACCTAGCTCTCGACTGCGTCTCGTGTTTTTTTTTGTTCTCGTCACGTTCTAGGATTTAAAGTCCCTATTATTAAACTCGGCTATCGCAAAACGCCATATGATTTGTTATTCCTGAGCGGTGAGAAGAAACTGAAAAACCTGGCAAAATTCATGCTGAAACTATCCAAAAACTACTAAACGCTTACGTGTACAGTCGATTCCTGGTTCTATAGACAGCGCTGAATAACAATCTCGTACCCAGACCCCATTTACTGAATAACGTGACGCGCGTCGACTAGGGACGACTGCAGCGTATATAAAAAATACGCAAATTGTACCTTCATGTTTTCTGCGATTAATAAGAGTTTTTTTGAAAGATAAGATTCAACTCAATACTCAGACCATTTCCTCCAGAAACTGAGAAATAACATATGTTGCGGACACTGTGATAAAATTGCCCTCAAACTAGTTCAGCTAGTGTCGACTCGGCCGGACCGCTGAGAAAGTTCAGACGAGCTAGCTCAGAACACAGGCTTAACTGAGAAAAGAGAAACAGCTATAATATACAGTTTACCGATGCCCAATACTTCTACAGAAACTAGTGTCCATTCCAGTTTAATTTCAACAAAGAAACACTCTTTTAGGAGTATAGGAAATGGCACCACAGCCGTAAGCGAACAATTAATATCAGAGCAGGGAAAACCATTGAAGCGCTGCTACACACCATGTACACGTAGACTGTTTGTTTCACGTATAGGGTTTGTGCCGGCACTAAAACCATAACGGATAGGCCTCCTATTCACACTATACCGTATAGGGTTTTTTTCCGCGGCATGGAAATAATAACGGATAGGCCTCCTGTTCACACTATACCGCGTATATAGGATTTGTGCCGGCACGGAAACCATAACGGTAGGCCTCCTGTTCACACTATACCGCGTATATAGGGTTTGTGCCGGCACGGAAACCATAACGGATAGGCCACCTGTTCACACTATACCGGCTAGGTTTTGTGCCGGCACGGAAACCATAACGGATAGGCCTCACCTGTTCACACTATACCGTATAGGGTTTGTGCCAGCACGATAAACATAACGGACAGGCCAGCTGTTCACACTGTACCGTATAGGGTTTGTGCCGGCACGGAAACCATAACGGATAGGCCTCCTGTTCACATTATACCGTATAGCGTTTGTACCATTCAGCACTACTATACCGTATAGAGTTTGTGCCGGCACGTAAACCATAACGAATAGGCCTCCTGTTCACACTTGAAACGCTTTTTTTCGGTGAGATTTTTGTGCCTGAGCGATGTTTCACTGCTCCGAACTTGAAAGTGATATACTTTGTATCGAATAGGGTTTTGTGCCAACTTGCTCCGTGCATGTTCACACGATAGGATTTTGTGCCGGCACAAAAAAGCTATCGATATCCGCAGGTATAATATGAACATGGCTATACTCTTACAAAGCACTGGTTCGCCCGATTACCGAGCGAATACGCTTCAGTTGCGTGGTCCCCCAACACTCTTAAGGATAAATCGTGTATTGAAGCCATCCAGCGGATGAGTGCAAGATTTGTTACGAACGACTATCGCCGTATCAGCAGTGGTTCCCACATGATCGACACTATTAAGTGGGACAGCCTCGAAGCGCGTAGATTGCTCACTGATGTTCGGATCAGGTACAAGATTTGTACCTTGTTGCTGATTGGTTCTCTATTTCACGTGATATGATTCAACCAATCGGCGTACACGATTGGTTGAATCATATCACGTGAAAAAGAAAACCAATCGACAACAAGGTACTAATCTTGTACCTGATCCCAACATGGAAACACAATGAGCTAGATTCTCAGGTTATTTCCTTTCTCGTCGCCTACAATGAGAGAGAGAGAGAGCAAGGGAGTACGGCAGTCACTCACGATCTCTTTCCAGGTTTAGCCGCCATCTTGAAATAATGTTGGCGCTCACGTTCACGATGGAGTTCGCCGAACGAGTTCTGAAGCGGAGATTGTAACTAAAAAAGACGGGGAGTAAAACTGTGGTGCACGTGACGTCTATGAACCAATTGGAAACAAGAACTCGGTGTGTGTCTTCTCATGATGCTCGTAGCAGTTTCCTAGGAAACGATTTCGGCAGTAGCAAGAATGAAGACAGGATTTGAAAACCGCAGACCGACTGCCTTGTTGATTTCAAAGTCTAAATCGCTGGGAAAATGTTTTTCTCTCGACGTATTTCAAGAACCGATAACACTTATGGCAGTTATTAACAGTTACAATCAAACGAGGACAGCCTACTGTGGTGTACGCACTGCATCATGGGATAGAAAGGTCCCGGATGTAGGAAAAAGACATGTAAGTCCGCCATTACTATTTGAGATACAACGGTGAAGGATCCAACACCTGTTGTTGTTCGTAAGTCGGGGTCCTAAATACCACACCTACAAACGGGGAAAATCATTTCAATTCAGCTGACCAGATATTTTTAATAGGTTCTAATACTTCTGAAGTTTTCAATTATAATGGCAGTCGTTCTGTGATTTTGAAAACACTGTAGCAATAAACACAACCTTCGGTGCGTTATTAAATTTGCCTCAAAATAAAATACAACTTCGCAGTTTCTGTCCCTAAACGTAGCCATCTTGAATCGCTTGATATCCTAGTCGTAAATAATCTGCTTTTTAGGCAACCTAAGGCCAGGCATACAGCGCTGGTTGGACAAGAAGGGCCGCCATTGTCAACTGCCTTCGCACACAAAGGCGAGACCATTGATTTCTGCATGGATTTTCACCAAATAAAAACTCTCTGAAACATCTAGGGTATGTATACTAAATTTCCAGCGGGAAATTTTGGCTTAAACATACGATTTTCGACACGAAATAATTCACAACAGACGTTTGATTAATCGCACACCTCAATTGAATTTAATAGCTTCTTCATCCGTATGTAATTCTCCTACCTCCCTTCTAGTTTGTATTGTGTTCACAGTACTTTGTAGCAATAGCTTCTTCATCCGTATGTAATTACTTCCACCTTCCACTCTAGTTTGTGTCTGAGTTTGTGTCAGTTGTGTTTACAGCCGATCCGTGCCTAGCAACGGCTCCTGTGCCTACTAATATGTTACGAACATCAAGCTACAGAATTTTAACGGTTTCACTCCCGGCCTTTTCTCTCCCCTTCGGCGCTCGCTCGGCACTACGTGCCTCTTCGGAACTCGTTCGGCCCTCATGAGTGTGAGCGCCAACATTTTTTAGGGTCAGCGGAAAGTCGCATTGTAATAAATGAATTTCAAGATGGCGGCTAAACCTGGAAGAGATCAAGGTAAGTATGCCGTGCTCCCTTGGAGAGAGAGGTAATAATCCTCTGGTACCCATGCAGGGTAAGCAAGATTACTAGTCAGACGGGAAATATAAATTTTGGATGTCTAGAATTGGCGAGATTCAGTCAGATGCTAGTGATGCAAGATTTGGCTAGATTTGGACGGGTAACAGGCCTAAGAAAATTGTCCATTTGAAGCATGTAATGAAAGCTTTATAGCATAAGCGCGGTGAAATATCTTCAGTGGTACTTGTGCCAACCTGAAATAAAAGGCGAGATAGAGAAGAAAAAGAACAGCCTCTGGTGTCAGTTATCCGTTGACAATCTCACTTCCATGCGCTGAGTTTCAAATCAAGAAAACGCGTCAAACCGGTTTTGCTGGGCCATTGGTAAGCCAATGAAGATTATCGTTACATCCAGTACTCACGGTTATCCAATCAGGGACGAGGTTCAACTGAATTCTGAACCCAATATTCGCATGGAAGTGAGATTAGAGACTTTTCTTTTTCTTCTTTCTTTCGCTTCTAGATCTTCGACTTTTATTGATTCGAGCCTCCGGAATTCAGGGCACTATCCTGGCCGCCCACTCCAACAAAATCAACAAGAAGAAACAAACTTTTCTATTGATACTTACTTGTTCAAGTATTCGACATCGTTGTCATTAAAGTGTTCGCGATCATCATAAATGAACCCCTTATTAAGGCCCATGTGCCTATCTATTCGGCAATGTTCCTTCTTCCAAAGTCCTACACAGGTTTGAGCAGCTAAAATATAAGAAATATAAGAAATTATAACATTATCGTACCATGATAAATAAAATTGTTTATACTTATACTCACTGTAAATCTTACTTCGATCACTCTTAAACAATCACTGGAAAATTCGACATAGGCCTGGTAAACTCCAGGGCAGGCAGAAGTACAAGTTTCTCACCCTTCACACAGAACTATACACTTTGAAGACTATGGAAAAGCATGTTAAAGACATTTTACGGACTTTGTAAAATTTCGAAAAATGTCTATGAATGTACCCAATTACTGACATTCTTAACAAACTTTTAGCCACTACCCCATTGAGACCCTCTTAATCAATAAGTTAGATTTTAATGGATAAACCAGTAGTCAACAAGTTGAAAACTCAAACCAGTGATAAGCCTTAATCCTGGCTTATAGCTCAGGTTAACATTCGGTCCTGGCATTTGACAAGGCAGTGATGACGATGAGTCGGACCCAGACCCTTTACCGAGCATTATGATTATTAAACGAACTGCTCCTCAGATAAAAAAGTTGAGCTCTTAAGCTGTCAGTTACCTAAAGCTCGTCCGTGAGAATATGAAACTTACTAATTGCTCTTAAAAACCAACACCTAGGGTTTATCTGTAGCCCGGGCCTACACATTTTACAGCCTACTTGTCTTATTATAAATGATTGTTTGGGCTGGAGGAGCTGTCGAAATACGGTAGTATCGTCGTGTACCGTTTAACCAACTGCGTCATAAAATTCCCTTTGAATAATTTGAGACTCAGAAATTTTATACGAACATCCGAATCGACACTTAGAAATTTTAGAACGATTATACGTTATCGGCTCACTTTCAGGTCATGTTTAGTGTATTTCGGGTAGTATCGTCGTGTACCGTTGAGATCCGTGGGGAATCACACCTCGCGCGCTCGGAGGGTTGTCGTACCGCTATTATAGTATATATGTAATAGATAAAGAATGAGTAGCCGATCTTTATCCGATTTAAAAACTCGAGCTGAAAGCGAGAGTTTGTAAATCGGATAAAGATCGGATATGAATTCTTTATCTTACTTATCAAACGTCTAGATGTAGAGAGTCATGTTTTCAGTTATTTTGGCGATACGACTTATTTTGGCCGAGAAATCGAAGCCAAAGTTTATGTAAATCAGGACGAAATCTTTATCAGATTTAAAGATTACTTATCGGTCGGTGATTTCCTTTGTTTTTGCTTCATGAATTATTAATGAGTTTGATAATATACTATAATAGAAATGTTATGAACATGCTAATGAAGTTGATATAAATCTGGTAAAAGAAACGACTGCAATCAGCGAATTCTCTCGTGGTGTAATGGTTAGGGTTTGGGTTGGTGGTGGGGTAAGCCATTGCATTGATTCTTAACCGGCCGGAGTTCGAATCCCGGTTCAGGCGGATTTTTTTTTATAGTGAGCCGATAACGTATAATCGTTCTAAAATTTCTAAGTGTCGATTCGGATGTTCGTATAAAATTTCTGAGTCTCAAATTATTCAAAGGGAATTTTATGACGCAGTTGGTTAAACGGTACACGACGATACTACCGAAAGTGCAGGCCGGAAGGCAAAAGTCGAAATCTAAAATTTCACCGGGAACCATGCCCACGGACTTACGGGCCGGTTGTTTGAGCCTACAAATTTTCAAAACCTGGATACGTCCCTGAATACAAACTCAATACGGTATCTTTGTCGATTCGTACATCGCATAATTATATGGTCTGAAGCGCCTATGGTTTGGTTGCTATTTTGAGACTAGCGCTAAATCTCTAGAATAAAGATTCAGGCAACATGAACCTGCTTAAACGACATAATGCAGAAGTTCATAACCAGGAGCGTCCATCCCGCATACCAGGCCTATGCCACAGTGTTTTCACAAGTTAGGTTATTTTTAGAACGGGTTCCCGCTATTCTTGGGTTGCAATCATTCCTAAGGGAATCAAATCACAAAAGTGTAGTAGTCATGTTGTTGGTATAACAAAAGTAGCTAAATGAGGCATATTTTGTTCCGCCAATAGACCAGTTTACGGTTCTGGCGGGCCACCATTGTTTAACATCTGCCTTCCCACCAAATAAACAAAGGATTTGTAAACTGGTCTGTTGGCGGGAAAAATATTCTAAAAATAGCCCAATTTGTGAAAACGCCGTGACACCTATATAGGAGATATGGACGGCCCTGGTTAGGTTATGGACTCCTGCACAATGCTTAATCGTTAAAATAATACTTACATGCGTTAGGGAGCGCCACAAGTTGTAAACCACACAAGACAAGGATCACGTATCCAATCACTGAAATGAACAACAAAATGTGGAAAATCAACGGGAATTTCGCCAAAAAGAAATCGGGCTCAATTCTACTTAGACTTCTTGATCTTAGGCCCTTTTTGTTGCCTCATTCATCGATTAGCTTCAAGATGACACAACATCCGGGGGGGGGGGGGGGGGGGGGTGGGAAGGCCTGATACTCAGGTTAGGGGAGGAAGGGTGGTAAATCCCCCAAAAAAAATTGAGCAAGGAAAAATGGACCCCCAAATAATTCCTGTAAGCACTTGTTTACCGATCTAGGAAAATTACAGTGTGAAATAAAATCATGCAGAGCTCGCATAGTCCTAAAAATATCGTGCAGAGCTAAAAGGACCAAAAAATTACCACCCCACATCCCCTGATTTCAATTGGTCCAACCCTTACAACTGATTTATCCGCTAGTTAGCGCGTTTTTCTTTAAGTGGCGAATCTTTTTAGACATCGAAGAAACATCTTTGGACCGGAGGTAGTGAGAGAATAAACTCAGTTTCTTTGCTTATTATTATTGGCCAACGCTGGTTCCAAAGATAAAAACGTTTTACGCGGGTCCTATTGAGGTAGCAAATAACACGGCATGCCGCTTTGAAGAATTTTACCAGAAGCGATGTACTTAGTACGAACGATATTCGACCTAAATAATCAGTTGAATAGGGAGGGTTAGAAAGTGTTTTCCCACTCAGTACTGGCACATGACTGAGATAATGATAGATAATACATTTTTCACAAGTTGTTACCGGGGTTTTTTATCGGTATAAAAGTTGAATAGTTTCTAGAAGTGTTATCCTGAAAAAAAGATTCAACTTAAAGGTACACTGCGGTCAATCGAATTGATTGGAACCTTCGAATTTCTTTAAAACAAATCAATTCTACAAAAAATAGCACCTTTAGTTAGGAGAGAAACTGGCCATGTGAATGTTCTGATAATATTATGCTTTTAAAACGGTTTCGATAGAGGATGGCAAAGGTTAAAGTGGACAACCGAAAAGAAGACTTTATTTCGGTTACAGTGTCGATTTCAAGTTGCTCTAAATTTTTCTGAAAAGCAGTATTTTTCATCGATTCAAATCTTTGTCATCCTTCCGTTCGTCAAAATTGTCTCAAATTTTCTCCAGTATACCTGGAAAGCCTACTCTGCTAATCTGAGTAGTTATTTTTGTCTTTCATCGTGATAAAGTTTACCATTTGAGAGTTGACAGTTCCCCCTTAAGCAGTGCTATGATTATTATTAAGAAGCCGGAAAAGAACGAGTTCAAGAAGTTAAAGATACTAAAACTTACTGGTGTCAGAAGACAAGTTCCTTGGCGTTAACCGTTTCTCACTGTATGGTTCTCCAGTAACGTCTGTCCTTTTATGTTTCCTACACCCCGTTACCATGACTACACAATAAGTGGTTGTTAGGGCTCACAAAAATCCAACTTACGTCAATTCAAGCATATCAGTTGATCGATAGTACTACTCCAAAGACTCATTTACAGTCATTTAAGGTTGTTGTACTTAAGGTAACTAATTACCTAGAGAACTCCAATGTCTTTTCCAAAATAAAAAACCTGTCAAGGATTTATTCGCAAAAACTGCTAAATATAGAAATGGGGAACACGATTTAAAGGGAATATACAACTGAGTTAACACACATTTTTCATGTCTGGTTTTTGCACAGAATTTCAGTTAGCGTGCTTGTCAAATTCGTGAGAATCAGTTTTGTTTAAGGGGAAGGGTGGATCTATAAATGGAAAAGAGGTTAAGAGTTTGAGTAATTCGAATTCACATCATGAATCTAACTTAAACGAAACTTTTATTGTAGGAAATATTAATGTGTCGCGCCATACAACGACTATAGAAAACACAGTGAATATTAATACAACGTCAAACAAACATACAGGTCGTTTAAGTTTTGCTTTGGCGAATTTTTTTTATTCCTCGTGAATAGCTCCATTTAAGAGCCAAGTAAGTTTTTTCTTCTCGATTAACTTTTAATCGTTCTTAGTTCCTCAGCCACGTAATATTAATTTACTGTATAAATGTATAACGGTAGGCCCTTTGCGTTTTGTTCAGTTTTCAACTTCAACGGTAGATTGATCGTCAAGCCAGTTCAAGGGTGGTTGACAGACTATCTCTAGGATCTACTAGTGAAACAAACGTTATCTTTTTCACAAGTGTTTTGTTGACAAAATGGTTACGATATCCCTTCTGAACACATGTGGGATATCACACCAGCCAGTGGCGTAGCCAGGTTTTTAAAATTTGTAGGCCCAAATAACCGCTCCGTAAGGGTCGCTTCTTGAGGGTCCGGGAGCATGCTTCCCCGGGAAATTTTTCGATTTAGACTTTCGCAAATGCCTTCTGCTGCACTTTCAAGTCATATTTTGTGTATTTCGACAGCTCCTCAAGCCCAACATTCATTTGTAATAAGACAAGTAGGCTGTAAAATTTGTAGGCCCGGGCCTACGGGCCTATAGGCTAGATACGCCCTTGCCAGCTACCCTTGTAAAATAAGTTATCAAAGGACTCTAAATGGTTAGACTTTCGCAACTTCTCACCATAATTTTTAGAATCCAACTTCGCATTCTTATGAATGAATGATACTGTTGTAGGATTCTAGACTTCTCTTGGTTGAAAACTTATTTTTACAGTAATCACGAACATATTCAGTTTTGATCAAGGAAAAACAATACCCCATAAGCCATTCGCTTCAGCCTTAATGTCACCTTATTATATTTTATATTACAACAAATACGGGAAATCTTAACATACAAAGTAACAACAACAAAATTATATATGTTTTGTTTCGATCTGCATAAAGAAAACCTGAAATTTGTCAAACTTGTGGTAATTAATGAGATGTAATTACTATTGAAGCTGACGTCAATATGTCTGTTAATTACCCGCATACAAACACAAGGGCTTTATATCTTATTACTAAATGAACTGTTCATGAGTCCAATTGTAAGATCTTGATTCACTTTCCTTGTTCACGATAAGCTTAGGGGTATTATGCTTAGATAATTTTGAGGAGTTTGACGGAGAATTTACTAGAACCTAACAGCAAGGATCTAGTACGTACACGAAAACAGAACAAGAAAATGTCATCTTATTCCCGGCTCACTATGCGTCACGGGTCTACCTGAGTGTTGTAGATGTTGGAGTTAGTGTTTACAGTTTGTCGCTTGCTCGCTCACTGATTAACATGCTAATAAAATTGTATTTGTAAAATCGGTGTAACTTAAACTCAAACATCAGTTAGACTCATCACAACAACACTATGAAATGTGTGATTTTATGTCTGCGAGTACTCTCATGACACTATGTAAAGGTTATCGGTCTCGACTGGAGCGAGGGGATATGCGATTTATTCACCCAGGGTTCCGTCCGAGGGCGCAACGCATACTCCCGAGCGGAAGGCCGACAAATGCATATTGTTTTTACAATGGCGATCGCAACCTCGTGACCAGGGTCTACTCGGCAGATCCAAGATGGCGGCTGCTGCGGGAGAAGACTGAATATCAGGTGACCTGAATTGGGACAACAAATGTACAAGCTAAATCGGTCAATTTTCCTTCTAGCTTCCTTCTAGCCCGTGTCTGAGTCGCTCGGCCCGCGTGGGGTCTAAGCCCGAATTTAGGGATGGTTACACAGCGATCGAACGATCCAAGATAACCAATGACTATATGGATACGGGATTCTGAGAGCTTCTGTGTTGAAAAAGAGAACATGGTATGGTCCGCGCAAAGGGTTCTGGTAGTTTTAGTATGTAACAATACAATAACAATAATTTTATTAATAACAACAAGGATACATGATTAATACTTGCCAACCCGCAATTAGTAATACTGTACTATTCGAGGCACAAAATTAGGATAATTTAATTAGCTAAAAATCTATCTTACAGAAACTTATCTGCAAGTAAGTAAACTAATGTAAGTCGTAGAATATATAATGTATTATAATTACATGATAGTACGCGGCAGTTTAATTTGTATAGCATGCTAATAAAAGAAGATTTGGAAAAAAATAAGCTTATCCGGCTATTTATTTCGAAGCAGCTTCAGTATTCGGGAGACTCCAATATAGTTATCTTCATCTCTAAGTATTTAAAAAAAGCAGGTCTTTTAATTTACGTTTGAATTGGGCTTTTGGTAGTACTTTAACAGAATATTGGATTCCATTGCAGATTTGTGGTCCAATTTTTGAGAAGGATGTTCTCAATTTCTCTGTTCTTGAGTGCTTGATATAATAACATTCATTTGTTGTAGAACGGGTTCTATCAATTATGTGTTTCGCAGGTTTTCTTAAAAAGTGTTAAGAACTGATGTTAAACGGAGCTGTTCGATTATGAACAACAGGCTGAATTTCTTTGTGTTTGTGAATTAAGCTATGTTCTAATTTAGAATTGTTTTGGGTAAAATCACTTTGATAAACTTCAAATATAACTTAGAATTTAAAAATAGGTAATTTGTCTCTACCAGCATGCTTTTGTATAATAAGTGATATCGGCGATGACATCACATCATTAGCATATTGGAAATATAAACCTTTATATCTCGTAGACGTAAGGCCCAAATCAAGAAATATTCTACCGTTGGACTAACCACTTCATGTACAATCGATATCAAGTATAGCTAATTTTGGCTTATTTATATGCACTTTAAGCGAAGATCTTAATTAAGTCATAGCCCTGGGAGAACAGTGGCGTAGGGAGTTGGGGGGGGGGGGGGGGGGGGGGAATTCATCACTGATCTTTATGACATAAGAATAGAAACGGAAACCGATAACCAGGAAAAACAGGAATGAACGTTATATGAACTGACCAGTTCAATTCAAGTTAACATATATGATGCTTAGCGTTATATTTTAAGTTGTAAATTTTATAAAGCAAACATTTAAAAGAGCCGGATTCAAAAACATTTCAGCTACATTGAGTCTGCGGATATTGGCACTGAGTTACCTGGCTATACTATCAAACATGATCTTTAGACTAAAAAACAACATTAAATATTGGAAAAATAAACAGTTCAAAGTTTATCTATTCCTTGAGAAAAAGCCTCCCACGGATTGCACTTCAGTTGTGAGGGAATTTCAAGTCGATCTTGTTTCTAAATTACAATTGCACCACTTTAGTTACACCTGACAAATGAACTTTGGTACTCGAAATGAACTTTGGTACTCGAAATGAACTTTGGTACTCGGCTGAGTACCTGGCTACTATCAAACATGATCTTTAGACTAAAAACATTTAATAATGGAAAATTAAACAGTTCAAAGTTTATATATTTCTCGAGAAAAAGCCTCCCACGGATTGCACTTCAGTTGTGAGGGTCTTGTTGCTAAACTACAATTGCAACACTTTAGTTACCGACCTGACAAATAAACTTTGGTCTCTGGGCAGACGACAAAAAAAAAAAACTCATTAAAATGTTCGCCTTACTTCTCGTTTTGTTTAGTATATAATTGTGCGTATTTTTAATAAGTCGTTACTTTTGATACTGCAAAAACCACTTAGAAATATTCTACATAGCACCGGAGGCAAAATATTTGACGCTGTCAAAGACAACCTGTTGAGTGATCTAACCACTATCCCCTCTCTACTTTAAACGACACAATAGTCAATAGTTATAAGGTTTATTTTTCTTTATTATTATTATTATTATTATTATCATACTTTTGGTGTAGAACGGAATGGGGATGCAAATGACTGAAGTCAAGGATAATCCAATAATTCGCCTTTTTTTCTTAGTCTCGTAGTCATTCTTTAATCAGTTTTCTCTAGAATTTTTTGTCACCTTATTTACATTGTTTAGGCCAGTAACTGAAATACTAGCCCGTCGACCTTGCTGAATTTAAGAAGTAAGTTTGATCTCTCAAGACGGAATTATGTACTACACTCACCTGATTAAATGTTTGCATAATCTTCCTACCTCACTAAAACAAGCTAGTGACTATAATAGGAGATATTGTAGTTGAGTCTACGAATAGCAGTTTCAGCGGTATTGACCCGAACGCCTCACTTCAATGTAATGAAGCGCCATTGAAACCATCATTCTTACACGACACCAACACCCTCCTAAAAAAGCACGACTAATTTAGATACACAGTTTGAATAGCGCTTCATTACATTGAAGTGAGGCGTTTGGGTCAATACCGCTGAAACTGCTATTCGTTGACTCAACTACAATATCTCCTATTTCCCCAAAAAAATATTTGTTGAATAAGCAATTCACATAAGTTACCTTCAATTGGCTGCATCTCTTTATTTTGTGTGTGTATTCAGTTATATCTATGTGACTTTAATAAGTGTTTAAGAATCTATTTTACTTATAGTGCCCGCTGTGAGTGGAAGATAATTTTGTGATGAACAATAACGACAAATAGACTGTGTTTGTCTCGTCGTCCTCGGGCTTATATTTGTTTTAAGAACATCAAATTTCCGCGGGCAACTATCAGCTGATAGTTGCTCGACGGACACAGTCTATTTGTATAATAGTTTACTCGTATTCTTTTTTGATTTCCTATATACATGCTAGAGGCTAACTCGAAAACTCTGTTTTAGCGCTATCCTAGGGGTAAAGTTAGCGCATTCCTCGAACAACCGTGTCCAGGCATTCTTTCAGATATCAAAATTGCAACCTTTTATATTACTATTTCTTTTTGGATAATACTTTACTTGTAACCTGTTAACTGTTATAGTAGAGAATGCGAATAAAGTGCGTTGCTGTTGTTGTTGTTATCACTTTTTCAGTACAGTTAACATATCATGCAGAAACCGTTTAAAAGACCCCGGCAAAGTTTTTTCTCCAATTCCATTTAGTGACCGATTTAGTCCTCAGAGAAACCAAATAAGCAGCACTCACATTTTCGTTCCGTTCCGTTTCATTTTGCTTGAAATCATGAAACGTTTGTCTTCTGTAATGATTCGAAGCATTGCACGAAACGATAATTCGCCGAATGTACCTGTTTAACATGGAATATAAGGTGGGGTTCAAGCAAGCTGAAAGTATCATCAAACCAAACGTTCCTAAATCCAAAGGCAATGATGACAAAGGGCGGAAGTTCAAAAACGTCATTCCCATGAATAGAGATCGTGGAATCCAACAGAGAGCATAGCAAAGAGTCACTGCCAAGCACGACTTGACAGCTTTCGTCGCTCTGTACCTTCTTCCTGCCTTTTTTGTTTTCTCAACATTATAAATATTCGACGTTTGGGATTGTGCAGCATGAAAGATGCGACAGTAAGCTACAATCACAGTCACAACCAAGGCAAAC
Organism: Actinernus sp. WN-2022; assembly: GCA_030867875.1. Taxonomy (NCBI): domain Eukaryota; kingdom Metazoa; phylum Cnidaria; class Anthozoa; order Actiniaria; family Actinernidae; genus Actinernus; species Actinernus sp. WN-2022. The sequence goes on from JAOWCC010001501.1 coordinate 21,239,215, forward strand.
ATTAAGGAAATAATAAATAATGAGAATCTTAAGTCGTTGACTCGAGCTGAAATGGTCGGGGATAGGAACCATATGAGGCGAAGAAAATGAACCACGGGCAAGGCCCAGATTAAAGAGTACATTATTCTCAATGTTTTAGTGCTCATTCTTGTGGAATAATATAGAGGGTGCATGATGGCGTTGTATCTATCGTAGGTTAAGCCACAAATGCTGAGGAATGACACACTTAAGATGTAGTCAATAAGAACTACAGATAGTAAAACCCACGTCGGGTTCGGAACGAATATATGACATGTTGTCTTCCAAGGAATAACGACGGCCCCGACAAGGAAATCAGCCTTAACAAGGCACAGAAAGAAAGCATTGCTAGTTGTGCGTAAGTGCTTATGTTTCCAAAAGAGAGCAAGGACTCCGCAATTCAGAGTTATGCTGATTAAGCTTGTGAGGCCAAACCAAGTAAAAAATATCACAGGTTTCCACCGTGGAACCTTGGCATCCAAAACGGAGTAGTTTATCGAAGAGCAACGAATTTCTTCCATGTCAAGCGTGTTACGGGGTATTCCGTTGTTTTTAAATCCGTTTGTGAAGCAAAGTTACGCCAGTCCTGACTTGAATTTTGGATTTATACCGATCATTCCCATCGAACTGCACTCTTTTCTATCTTTGCACTGGAAATTCCCTGAAAACAAATTGCGCAACTTCGTCAATTGCTGAAGAACTTCTGGCAGTTTAAACTAACTAAAGAGAGTTCTTGTTATTGACTGACTTAATTGAGAAGATGCTAAATATGTTTTTGGTTGCTCGAGGTTAACGGCTTCATAACGAACACTAAAGTAACTGTTTCTTCAAAATAAGGACTATGGTTTTAAAAACGGTCTGGATTGATGGCTATAGATGAACATTCTAAGCTGCTATATCTTCATACAGCGCACGAGTGGAGTGTCAGTAGAAATGAAAATCAAATATATTATGAATTCGCTGAATTTAATGCTGGTTAAGCTAGACAGCTACAGACCTCTCGGCTCTCGAACTCAGTAAACATAATTTCGAAATTTAATTTATTTCACCCTTTAGTACGTATACAATTCTTTACAACATGTCATTCTCCCAATTTCTTGAAGAAGATTCTTTGTTACAGAATTCCGGATAAAAACATGCATGATTTTCTCCAACCCTACAAATTATTCCTGCAACTCAAGGAAATCTCTGGTTTATGTTTGACGGTTAACTTACTAGTTTCATTTAAAGCAAAGGCACCTGCTCTAGCTATGTTATAATTGACAGTTGTCAATCACATGGAAATATTCGATAAATGCCAAACTATTCTTATCTGAAATTTCGCAAAATATTAATGTTTAAGTGCCGTCGAATAATTAAATTGTAGATGTTGATGAATTGCCAAATCTTCAGTTGTATTAATACCTTGAAAATCATTGCTTTTCTTAGAAGGCATTATTTAATGGTTAAATTTTAAGAAAGTTATCCATGAAAACTGTTTGTATTCAAACCATGCACCATGCAACACTGAACACGGTCTGCACGGTCACTGATCGTGAACACATCGCTATATTACTACCGTTTTGCTAGATTGGCGAATTTGAAAAGACAAACTGTACTCTAAAAAGGTTTGCACAAAACCGTCGTCAATCAAAGCGACACTTGAACGGGTTTTGCACTCACATGTAAGCAATGCAGTCAGTGTTAATCAAGTCACAGTATTAAGTTTCAAAGGAAAGCCAATTAAACGTTGCTCACTTTATTTGTTTTGTCTTAGTTCCATGTTTCTAAAATTTAATGAAAGTTTGATTACAACGTCCTTCTAACTTATTTTGCAGCCTAAAACGCCAATAGAATAATAATTACACAAACTGAGACGCAAATGTTTTCACCAATTAATAATATGGCCTGCTTTGAAGTTCGCGTTTGTGACAGCTTTGAATAATTTGGTGATTTGCTGATGTTTGAGATGATCTATGTTTTTACTCGGGCCAGGCCTTTGGCCGCCAGAGTCAAAATTCGCAAGAGTTCGCAAGAGACAAAAATATACCTAAGGTTTGTAATTTTGATAAAAGTGCGATTTTTAAATAAACTTCTTTTCCGAACAAGCGAGTTGTCTCTCCCATGAAGAAAGGCGATTTGCATCGTTTTGGGTAGGGTCGAGAAAATTTTGGACCGCTTTGGTCATTCTGGTTCTTACAGATCATTGGAAGGTCGCGCTTTTTGGGTCTCGAGGAGGCCGTTTGGCGATGATAAATTTGATGGATTTTCCTAAATCTCTGTTCAGATGTTGCTTGATAACTATTCCCTACTGTGCCGAAAGCTGAATAGCGAGCGAGGAAGAAAAGTGCCGATTTTGGGGTGATCTTTGAGGTAAGTCTGTACTTTGGTGAGGTCGAGTTGCCTACCTTGTATATTTTTTTAGAGCCGCGGCCAACGGTCAAAATTTCGAATCCTAATAAACTGCTTTAGAAGACCCCAAATCGCCAAAAAACCACTCACACAACTTCATTAAGTATTAATCTTTTATTATTGAAGATTTGTTTCGTAGGAATCGGAAAAAACGAATTCACACCGAGCAATTATATAAACTCTTCTGAGATCGTTATGAAACTAATCGATAAACCACAGGTAACCCAATAGACTAATAAGCGAGAAATATACGTCGAGTCTGGGAAGCCTGTGGTTCTACCAGAGCGTAACTGGGAAATCTTCCCACCAATTTCTCAGCGGTATACGGCTCTTCGCGCTCAGTTGAGTTAGTTTCGCGCTCAGTTGAGTTAGTTTTAATCACTCTTCATAATGGGCAAAATCAAGAATAAACCGGTCAAACGCCAGAATAAGGCAACGGCAAAGGATAAACCAGCTAAACACAAGAAGAAGGCAAAACCCAAACAGACCAAAACGGACGCGGAATACGAAAGAAAAGCACGAGGGCAGATAAATTACCCAAAGAATCAGCCCACGAATATTGTCAGAGATTGGGCATGTTATTGTACAAATACTTTTTAAGGCGGCCTAATGTACAACACAATAGTTTAGCCAGTGGTATAATTTCGAAGATTCCTTTGATTTTTTCATCTTTCTTGAACTCCAAGGACCAGATACTTGTTTTGAAGAAGACATCTACGGACAATTTTAGCGAATACGCTTCGAATTTACGATTGTGAGAAAAGATCATAGATTCCACTAGCTCCGAACTGAACTGGCTAAGCGCGGGTTCGAGTCGTTGTTTACACGGTTGAATGCGCATGACGATTGATGTGGTGTATGAGCTGTCAATCAAAATATGTAATGCAATCTTCCGGTAAAATGTTTCTTTTTGATATTTCTCCGTCTAGAAAAAAAAATTCAACCAATGTTTTTCTGTTGAGAAATTCGGCTCTGAAGCTATACGATAACCTTAAGTCCAGAAGATTTGTGATGAACAATAACGACAAATAGACTGTGTTTGTCTCGTCGTTCTCGGGCTTATATTTGTTTTAAGAACATCAAATTTCCGCGGGGAACTATCAGCCGATAGTTCTTCGATGGACACAGTCTATTTGTATAATAGTTTACTCGTATTCTTTTTTGATTTCCTACATGTCAATCTAAAACCTAATATAGTTAGAGGCTAACTCGACTACTCTGTTTATTTAGCCTCCTGCACCCGATTGCTCGAAGCAAGAGTATAAGTGCTACCCCGGGGTTAAATCGCTAACCCGAGGGTACGTAAACTGTACAGATTACAATTACATTTTTAGCGCTATCCTAGGGGTAAAGTTAGCGCTATCTTCGAACAATCGTGTCCAGGCATTTTTTCAGATATCAAAATTGCAACCTTTTATATTACTATTTCTTTTTGGATAATACTTTACTTGTAACCTGTTAACTGTTATAGTAGAGAATGCGAATAAAGTGCGTTGCTGTTGTTGTTGTTATCACTTCAGTTTTCAGTACAGATTAAAATATCATGCAGAAACCGTTTAAAAGACCCCGGCAAAGTTTTTTCTCCAATTCCATTTAGTGACCGATTTAGTCCTCAGAGAAACCAATTAAGCAGCACTCACATTTTCGTTCCGTTCCGTTTCATTTTGCTTTAAATAATGAAACGTTTGTCTTCAGTCTGTAATGATTCGAAGCTTTGCACGAAACGATAATTCGCCGAATGTCCCTGTTTAACATGGAATATAAGGTGGGGTTCAAGCAAGCTGAAAGTATCATCAAACCAAACGTTCCTAAATCCAAAGGCAATGACAAAGGGCGGAAGTTCAAAAACGTCATTCCCATGAATAGAGATCGTGGAATCCAACAGAGAGCATAGCAAAGAGTCACTGCCAAGCACGACTTGACAGCTTTCGTCGCTCTGTACCTTCTTCCCGCCTTTTTTGTTTTCTCAACATTATAAATATTCGACGTTTGGGATTGTGCAGCATGAAAGATACGACAGTAAGCTACAATCACAGTCACAACCAAGGCAAACATTAAGGAAATAATAAATAATGAGAATCTTAAGTCGTTGACTCGAGCTGAAATGGTCGGGGATAGGAACCATATGAGGCGAAGAAAATGAACCACGGGCAAGCCCCAGATTAAAGAGTACATTATTCTCAATGTTTTAGTGCTCATTCTTGTGGAATAATATAGAGGGTGCATGATGGCGTTGTATCTATCGTAGGTTAAGCCACAAATGCTGAGGAATGACACACTTAAGATGTAGTCAATAAGAACTACAGATAGTAAAACCCACGTCGGGTTCGGAACGAATATATGACATGTTGTCTTCCAAGGAATAACGACGGCCCCGACAAGGAAATCAGCCTTGACAAGGCACAGAAAGAAAGCATTGCTAGTTGTGCGTAAGTGCTTATGTTTCCAAAAGAGAGCAAGGACTCCGCAATTCAGAGTTATGCTGATTAAGCTTGTGAGGCCAAACCAAGTAAAAAATATCACAGGTTTCCACCGTGGAACCTTGGCATCCAAAACGGAGTAGTTTATCGAAGAGCAACGAATTTCTTCCATGTCAAGCGTGTTACGGGGTATTCCGTTGTTTTTAAATCCGTTTGTGAAGCAAAGTTACGCCAGTCCTGACTTGAATTTTGGATTTATACCGATCATTCCCATCGAACTGCACTCTTTTCTATCTTTGCACTGGAAATTCCCTGAAAACAAATTGCGCAACTTCGTCAATTGCTGAAGAACTTCTGGCAGTTTAAACTAAGAGAGTTCTTGTTATTGACTGACTTAATTGAGAAGATGCTAAAGATGTTTTTGGTTGCTCGAGGTTAACTTCATAACGAACGGCTGTTTCTTCAAAATAAGGACTATGGTTTAAAAAACGGTCTGGATTGATGGCTATAGATGAACATTCTAAGCTGCTATATCTTCATACAGCGCACGAGTGGAGTGTCAGTAGAAATGAAAATCAATTATATTATGAATTCGCTGAATTTAATGCTGGTTAAACTAGACAGCTACGGACCTCTCGGCTCTCGAACTCAGTAAACATAATTTCGAAATTTAATTTATTTCACCCTTTAGTACGTATACAATTCTTTACAACATGTCTTTCTCCCAATTTCTTGACGGAAGATTCTTTGTTACAGAATTCCGGATAAAAACATGCATGATTTTCTCCAACCCTAAAATTTATTCCTGCAACGCAAGGAATGCTTTGGATAGTCGACTGAAATCTCTGGTTTATGTTTGGCGGTTAACTTACTAGTTTCATTTAAAGCAAAGACACCTGCTCCAGCTATGTTATAATTGACAGTTGTCAATCACATGGAAATATTTAATAAATGCCAAACTATTCTTATCTGAAATTTCGCAAAATATTAATGTTTAAGTGCCGTCGAATAATTAAATTGTAGATGTTGATGAATTGCCAAATCTTCAGTTGTATTAATACCTTGAAAATCATTGCTTTCCTTTAAACAGTACAGTGGAAGGCATTATTTAATGGTTAAATTTTAAGACGGTTATCCATGAAAACTGTTTGTATTCAAACCATGCGCCATGCAACACTGAACTGCACTGCACACTGCACGGTCACTGATCGTGAACACATCGCTTCATTACTGCCGTTTTGCTAGATTGGCGAACTGTATTCTAAAAAGGTTTGCACAAAACCGTCGTCAATCAAATCGCCACTTGAACGGGTTTTGCACTTACATGTACGCAATGCAGTCAGTGTTAATCGAGTCACAGTATTAAGTTTCAAAGGAAATCCAATTAAACGTTGCTCACTTTATTTGTTTTGTCTTAGTTCCATGTTTCTAAAATTTAATGAAAGTTTGATTACAACGTCCTTCTAACTTTAGTTATTTTGCAGCCTAAAACACCAATAGAATAACAATTACACAAACTGAGACGCAAATGTTTTCACCAATTAATAATATGGCCTGCTTTGAAGTTCGCGTTTGTGACAGCTTTGAATAATTTGCTGATTTGCTGATGTTTGGATCTATGTTTTTACTCGGGGCAGGCCTTTGGCCGCCAGAGTCAAAATTCGCAAGAGTTATTTTTTTTGTGTCGCGATATTTCGCCGTCAACCAATCCGATTGCACAGTCCACGTGATTAATACGGCGCGTAATCGCCATGCGTCAACCAATCCGATTGCACTGTTCACGTGAATACGGCACGTGATCACCATGGTTCGAATTCGTCGTATTCAGATAAATTATACCTCATTTTAAAGTATATAAAATTGGCTACAAAAATATACCTATAAGGTTACTTCGTAATTTTGATAAAAGTGCGATTTTTAAATAAACTTATTTTCCGAACAAGCGAGTTGGCTTCCAAGAACTCCAACTCCACGGCAATTTAACGAATTTAAGATCTGTTTACTTTTCTGGACTCCCACAGACCTTGCATGTTTACGAAAATCTGTCAGCAATTGTGGAAATTGCTGCTAACGCGCAATCCAAGTATAGATGCGTTAATCGCTCTCAGGGCCTCTCTTTTAAAAATTTAACAAATCGCCAATATAGTTTTTAGCTGATGTAATTGCGAACAATCTGTGAAAATTTGAAGTAATTCACACAAATTCGCGTCGAGTTGGAGCTTTTTTCAAACTATGTTTAGAACGAAAATAGAAAGTCAAGAAAACGCTCTGAAAAGTTTTAGCTAGCCGGCTGGCGAGACTGATTCTGATGCCCCGCCTCTTTCACAGCAATCAAACATTCATATAAAGCAGCCAATGATGTTCAACCAGAGCGTGACTGGGAAATATCACTATCAAAACTTCCCACCAATTTCTCAGCGGCATACGGCTCTTCGCGCTCAGTTGAGTTAGTTTCGCGCTCACTCTTCATTATGGGCAAAACCAAGAATAAACCGGTCAAACGCCAGAATAAGGCAACGGCAAAGGATAAACCAGCTAAACACAAGAAGAAGGCAAAACCCATACAGACCAAAACGGACGCGGAATACGAAAGAAAAGCACGAGGGCAGATAAATTACCCGAAGAATCAGCCCGCGAATATATGCTCCGGAAAATGTCCGAGATCGAGCATGCGCGAGCAGTAACCTATTTCGGATGTCTTTGATGTGCCGATACCGAAGTTCATATGAATTCCTTTGGGTTCCTCGACTTACATTGTTGCTCGTTATCATTTCATTGGAGCAGAGAACTGGAAACTACAACCGCGCTTTCGGTTCATAATTTATCATTGGCCATAGCGAATGAGACCTAAACTATACTCACAATAATCCCCGATTCTATCGCTTTAGGCCAAGTAGGATATTGCACAAAAAGTTATTGAAACATTCTATCAAAACATTAGGATGCTGTTTACTGCTTTGGGTTGTGAAAGAAAACCCTGTTTCCTCGGTAAATGCGGCTTGTATCCGAGTTTCTGTGTTTGATTCTTTTCTCACCAGATTAACAGACGATACGATCAGATGTTTTCCCGGTGCTGTGGGAAGGCTAGAAGGATTAAAGCCTTGTCTGACGGATGTTCCTTGCTTTAACCATAGTTAATAGAGTGGAATGGTTAGGAAACCCGGCAAACTTCAAAGGGGCTAACAAAGGCGCTGCGATTTAGGTTGGAAGGGGTAAGACAAAAGATTGTGCACGGTTATAGTTCATTAGTGTCCCCTCAACGACTGAACTCACGCGTTTCTATTGGCTGAATAATTAACACATTGGAATTTCTATTGTCTTTTGTGCACGTTGTGCTAACAAAGACCTAAACAAAGAAGGTCGCTGGGTTTCCTAACCATTCCACTCTATTAACTATGCTTTAACGAACTGAAGAACAGCTGCGTAAACACTGAACATTGTGTTTACGCATTTAATGCAAATGATCAAACTGAAACAATTACAAATGAACTGGGTCGTTGCACAGTCGTTGCACAGTCGTGACTGTCGATCTTCACACGCTGTGACGTCCTCTATGACAACAAACAAACGGGAAAATATAATCTATTTGTTTTATACTAACAATTGCCAAGCTTTTTTAATGAGAGAAACACTGAAAAAACAAACTGAATGCGCGCTGTCGACGAGCGACCCTCGTTACATTTCAATATATGCTGTATTCCCTGCTGTATTCCCGCCGTTTATTCATACCATGCACTACCTCTAGAAATATTACAAATTACTCTATTAGTAATTAGCGCTTTAGTAGAACACACAGTAACTAACTTTTGAAAATATTCAGCAGTATTACATAACCTTTGCGATATTACATAACTGTTTAGATTACGGCTGCTCACATTGAATTTTAATCCTATTGTATTCATTTGAGGAACAGTAATTTCTTTTATTCAACATTTTTTCTTTTAATAACACTTGTATTAGCTTTCTGTATAAATATAGCACTAAACCTGAATGTAAATTTATTTATTTTTTACTTTTTAACTGATGAAGGCTGAAAGCCGAAACGTTTTTAAATATATGGAACTGTGAGAAGTTGCCAGTTGTACTCCTGTAAATTCTTTGTATATATATATATATATATATATATATATACAGTCGTTGCCGTTAATGTTGTCCTAGACATATCCACATATTGATTTATAGCCTTTGTTCAGTTCGCACCTTTTACATAAAGAACGGTAATCAGCCGTGAACGCACCCTTTGTATTTGGTCACAAAGAGCCACGGTGGTCTAATGGTTAACGCTCTTGCTTACCAGTTCAAAGCCCCGAGTTCAAGTCTCAGTATCGGCATCGTATTTTTTTCTCTTGTTTTTCCCCCCTTGTCTTTTTGTTTTATTTACATATGTTTCTTTTTGCAGTTTATTTTTTGATATTGGATAAGAACGAACGATGTAGCTAAAATAATACTGTCAACATGAAACGGTCTCAAATTTTCCCAGACTTTCGAAGTAGATAATTATACCAGCACTGACTGAGTACGCCCAAATTACGCTATTTTCGTTTAGAACGGTATAGTGATTATGTTGATGGTTGTGGGTTTGAATAAGCGTAATTTGTTTTTCTTACACTGTGCCGGGTTTACATGTATATACCAGAAACAGTTTTGAAAATACTAGATACCCACTGATTCAAAGTATTATATCTTTGTTTAGAAGTAGGAAGCGATTTTAGCAAGTGTTATTAATTTCATTCGTACTGATTTTCTGAACTTAGGCAGACTGAGCGCGCGACCTCATTCTTTTTCCGAGATTTCGAAAACATCGGCCGCGAGACACGGAGAGGACAGTTTTGAAAATATCCGGCAGTCCAGAAATTAGTCAGAATTCTCTTTGAAACCCATAGTAATGCTTGCATAAGTTAACGAAGCTTTTTTCTTTGTGAGGGAAAAGAACTCACATGGAATTATAGCCGTGTACTCGGCGTAAGATTTACGAGTGTTTGACAAACGATAACAAACTTTTGAGGCTACGCCATGGACGATGTCGATGATCAAAATACTACATTCCCTGCGGCAGTCGAAGCTTTTGCAAAAGAAATGTTCGAACATCCCTTAATAAAATAGATGTGGATGATAGGTGTCCTAGGCATTTCAAAGGTTAAAAAGAACTCCGTTCTTGTTGTCACGTTTGAAATAAAAGCTTTTAAGGGAATGCAGTCAGAAAAAAAGGGGAAAAAGAAATGAAAAAAATCTTCGCAGTACCAAAAATGTCGATTCTGAGACTTGAATTAGGGGCTTCGAACTGGTAAGCAAGAGTGTTAACCATTAGACCACCATGGCTCTTTGTGACCAAATACAAAGGGCGCGTTCACGGCTGATTACCGTTCTTTATGTAAAAGGTGCGAACTGAACAAAGGCTATAAATCAATATGTGGATATGTCTAGGACAACATTAACGGCAACGACTGTATATATATATATATATATATATATATATATATATACAGCCGTTTGCAAAAATTCTGACCCCCCTCACCATATATATATATATATAAAAAATGTATCAAACATTATGGGATACCTCTTCCTATATTTTTTTCTGAAGCCCTTGATGATAGGCAACTTGAAAAAAATATCAGCAATGACATCCCATAATGTTAGATATATGTTTGATATATATTTATATATGGTAAGGGGGTCAAAATTTATGAAAATTGCTGTATATATATATATATATATATCCGTACATCCTGTGTCCAAAGTGCAGAGTTGCCATAAAGCCATTATGGTGATAGCCGAGATGGCGCATTGTATCATGATTCCATGTTTGTTCAACCTAGCGAATTGGACAGATGTGGATGATTGTATATATATATATATATATAACTTGTAATGAAGATCCAATGTCTTATGCTAACGGATAGTCCAGCTACAAGGATCCAAGGATTCATAGACGGTGCTTTGCAAGGAGTTCAATAATATTAATAAAAAAGGCAAAGACCGTCAACTTATAACTGTAAAAAATATATTGAGAACGTTTCGGCCATTCAGCCTTCTTCAGCTAAAAAAATGGAAAATGCGTGGTACAAGAAGATAGTAAAAAGATCTGTATAAATAACACTATGTGTGTACAATATGTGTAAAAAAGATTACATAATGCTATTGTTTAAAAATGCACTAACTAAAAATGCTGTACAAGGTATTTGAACGTATCTAACTTATTGTATTAAAGGTAAGCCAAAAAATGTTATAAGAGTTACGCAATTGTCCTATGGGAAACTAAGAAAAGAAGCTATGTTAATTATGACTGAGGTAGTTTATTTAGCGTAGTGAATACGGCTCTTTGATTTATATTCTTGCCTTTTGTTTAAACCGTAAGGCTGCAATGTAAATAACTGGGCACTCCAATAGGCCTCTCTAGTAAGGAGAATATTGTTGATTCTTTCAGCACAATGTTCATTAATAATAGCTTCAATACAAATAAAAGAAAAGTCCGCAAGAGAATGTCGTGTGTTGTTGAAATGGGTTGCTACTTCACAGGTCTTCTTATTAGTTTTCATGGCAGACTTGTGGTTTCTAAATCTAACCTTAAATTCATTCGTTGTCGAGCCTACATATACTGTAGTTTGCACTTATTACAGGAAACAAGGTATATTAGATTCTTAGAAGTACAAGTGAGGTTATGCTTAATGTAATAAGTCTTATCTGTGGCGAAACTTGAGAAAGTATTCGATTGATGAAAGCAGTGATTACAAAGATCACACTTTTGCCACATTTAAAACAACCGGAGTGTAACTCCATTGAAGCGTCGTTATTCGTTATGTCCCGACTGACTCTAAAACGAGAGGGCGCAACCAATTCCTTGAGATTCTTGGGCCTTCTAAAAGCAGGAATAATTGATTTCTCCGGGAAAATATCCTGCATGACATTACTAGAATATAAAATAGCTAAATTGCTACGAATAATATTCCCAATATCTGGCAGATTGGGATTGTAATCTACAACCAATGGAGTCCCTTTCCTCTTCGCTTTAGTCTTAGCGCTGAGCAAATACTTTTTGCTCAAAGCACTAACCTTAGAAAACCCCTCCAAAACTATTTCTTTCTTATACCCTTGGTCAATGAGGTATTTTTGATATTCACTATTTCTCTTCTCTAAAAAATCTAGAGTAGAGCAATTACGCTTAAGTCTGAGTGCTACACCGTAAGGAATAGACCTCTTACAGTGATCTGAGTGTGCACTGACTCGTAGGGGGCAAATAGAGATGACTATCTGTGGGCTTGGAATATACATCCGTTTGTATATATCCATCCACTAGATGCAATGTAAGATCCAAAACGTTTAACTGGCTATCCGAAAATACCAGTTCAAATTTAATAGTAGGATAAAGGGAATTGATATAATCCGTGAACTCGTACAGACATTCTCTTGCGGACTTTTCTTTTATTTGTATTGAAGCTATTATTAATGAACATTGTGCTGAAAGAATCAACAATATTCTCCTTACTAGAGAGGCCTATTGGAGTGCCCAGTTATTTACATTGCAGCCTTACGGTTTAAACAAAAGGCAAGAATATAAATCAAAGAGCCGTATTCACTACGCTAAATAAACTACCTCAGTCATAATTAACATAGCTTCTTTTCTTAGTTTCCCATAGGACAATTGCGTAACTCTTATAACATTTTTTAGCTTACCTTTTATACAATAAGTTAGTACGTTCAAATACCTTGTTCAGCATTTTTAGTTAGTGAATAGCATTATGTAATCTTTTTTACACATATTGTACACACACAGTGTTATTTATACAGATCTTTTTACTATCTTCTTGTACCACGCATTTTCCATTTTTTTAGCTGAAGAAGGCTGAATGGCCGAAACCGGTTCTCAATATATTTTTTACAGTTATAAGTTGACGGTCTTTGCCTTTTTTATTAATATGATATATATATATATATAAAGAACTGAAGTTCAAGAATACATGATACAATTGATATAGTGGCGAGGAGGCCTCAGGAAACCATCAGGCTTGTAGCGAGGAGGCCTCCTCGAGATAGTATAAAAAATTAAACAAAAGGACAGCGTATGTGCGTCATGACCGATTCAGTATGTAACAATAGAAAAAAAAAACTATCTTTGTAGAAAATTGAACAGTCCTTTTTTGAAGCAAGTTAGAGTAGTGGAATTTGTGACAGAAGAGGGCAGCGAGTTCCACACTTTTGGGCCTTGGTATAAAATAGTAAATTGCTTAATATTGGTACGACATGCATGAGGTCGATAATTAGATGCCAATCTGGTGTTATAGTTGTGCACTTGATCATTTGTTGTAAATAAATGGAGAAAAGACTGAGGCAACAGTTGATGGTGGTATGAGAACAAATTTACCGGTTTGTAATGAGTTAAGTTTAAAGAAGTATATTCAAACGGGCGAATAAAGGAGCAGTATGCGCCTGAAATTCAGAATTGGTCAGGGCCCGGACAGCGCGTTTCTGCAAAAGAAATATCCTGTTCAGGTTTGTAACATAAGTTGAGGACCATACTGTGTTGCAGTAACTTAGGTAAGGGTAAATTAAAGTATAATATAGAGAAAGTTTAGTTTTAGTGGATAGGTAAAATCGTGACCTATAGATTATTCCAACAGACTTAGATACCTTTTTACATACATGGCTAATGTGATCCTTCCATGTCAGACTTTCGTCAATAAATACTCCTAGAAATTTGGCCGCTACATGTACCTGTTTGAGCAATTGGTTATTGAATAAAAGAGTCACATTAGCGTTGATGGTCTTTTGTTTTGTTTTAAAAATTACATAGTTAGTCTTCTTAAAATTAACAGATAATTTATTACTTTTCAGACAGGTGTCAATATGTTGCAGCTCGTCATTTAACACAGAAACTAACTGGTTAACATCTGAATGAGAATAGAATACGCTGGTATCATCAGCAAAAAGCAAAGATTCTGACAATTTTGCAGCATTTGGCAGGTCATTTATATATAAAATAAAAAAATTATGGCCCCAGGACGGAACCGTGGGGCACACCGCATTTAACTGTTTGGCTGGCGGAACAGACATCGTTAAACTGTACAAATTGTTTGCGATCTGAGAAGTAGCTTTTGATCCACTGTAAGGCCAAACCACGAATGCCGTAGTGTTCAAGCTTGGAAAACAAAATGTGATGGTCAAGGGTATCGAAAGCTTTTGAGAGATCTAAAAAAACGCCAACAGTAATTTCGTTACGGTCAATGGAAGATGCAATTTTGTTGATGAGATGAATGAGTGAAAGTGAGGTCGAATGATTTTTACGGAATCCAAATTGGAGCCGGACAATACAAAATTTCAAGACGTTCGAAAAATACAATTAAACGGTTGTGCATGACCTTTTCGAAAAAATTAGAGAAACAGTGAAGGTAGAAGAGAAATATCAGCTTTAAAAATTGGGATAAGTTTGGCAATTTTTAATTTTTCAGGAAAAATCCTTGTGTTAACGAAAGATTGATATATATAAATAAACTTTAAGGGTTCTGAAATAAGATCAAAATATTTTTTAATAACATGCACGGATACATTATCATATCCAGGGGCTTTCCCTGGTTTGAACAGCTTACAGATTTCTTCTAATTCAGCTACATTGATAGGCTTTAGGATGATAGATTCATTGACATTGTTGGCTAAAAAGGAGCGAAAAGAATGTCTAACCGTAGGAATTTTACTGGCTAAATTAGGTCCAATATTAGTGAAATACTTGCAGAATTTGTCAGCAATTTCAGTTGGGTCGGATATTTCTTTATCATCGGTATTGAAGGATGAAGGCAGCGAGGTCTTTTTTCTACGATTGTTAATAACTTCGTTTATTAGTTTCCAGGTTTCTTTGAGGTCATTTTTTGCCTTATCAAATCTGTTGTCATAGTAGTCACGCTTGGCGGTTCTGATTAGGTGATTGAGTTTGTTCTTGTAAGTCTTGTAATGCATTCACGCATGGGAGTAGGCGCTTTCATATTTTTTTTGTAGAGTCTATTCTTTTTTCTGACGGAGTTCAACAAACCTTTCGTAATCCAAGGAGTAATTGGCCTTGTGTCGCGCTTCCGCTTAGTTACTTTTAAAGGAAACCACAGGCCATAGATTTTGGAATATTCTGATAAGAAAGTATTATAAGATATGTTAGGGTCTTGGTCAGATAAAGTATCAGCCCAATTAACCTGGGGAAGCTAGGAACGGAATTTTGTCATGTTAGTTTCACTGAAGTCGCGCTTAGCTGTGTTCTCCTGACGATTACAGGGGTAAGCTGGCTCATTAGAAACATAAGCAAAAACAGGCAGGTGATCAGATATATCATTAATAACAATACCATTGAAAATGTTGGGTGTGAGATAATTAGTAAATATATTATCAATAAGCGTTGCGGTATTAGAAGTGAGGCGCGTGGGCCTAGTTATTAGTGGATAGAAAAAGCGCGAAAACAAACTATCAACAAATTCTTGCGTCGGCTGATGGTGATCATAATGGAGCAAATCTAGATTATAGTCAGCCATTACATAACAATGTTTGTTGTATTTGGAGATTTTGGAAAGAATATCATTGAATTTATCTAAGAATAACATGACGTTTTGATTGGGCGGCCGGTAAGACAGCCTCAACAATTAGGTTTTTCCCGTGAGGAACAGAAATTTCAACAAACAGGGACTCGATGACGTCAGGATATGAAAAATTACATTCAGAACAGAGTTTATACTCGAGATAATCTTGTAAATAAAGGCCTGTTCCGCCGCCAATTTTAGTAGAACGGTGGTTAGAAAGAAACTGATATCCAGGTATATTGACTAAATCTGATGTTTGATCAGATTTGATCGTTTAACCATGTTTCCGACACTCCGATTACAGAGAATGGCTTATGTAGATTACCCAACATGAATTTTAATTTGTCAAAGTTACCGAGTAGACTACGTGCATTCAGATGTAACAGAGAGAAACTAGAATTGATGGTCTCGGTATGCAAGTTGATATCATCCTCCACCATGTAATTGCTGGTAGGAGGTCGATTAGAAAGATTAACATCTGGATCAAGAAGGCTCGAAAATAAGCTACTGGATCCGGGCGGATCGATAGGATTAAAAAGCAATGAATCTAAACGATCGGTATCAAAATACAAAGGGCCGTGAGCTAATTCGTAAATAGCTACGTTAAAGGAGGTATCATCTAAATGAGTAAACGGGAGAGCTGACAAGAAATTTTCGACACTAGCTGACATTAAAGTAATCTAGAAAACCAAATAAATTTACTTATCTTTACTATAGATTGTTAATTTTTGGGAGCCAGGTTAGGCTCTTGATTGCGATCGGACAGGAGTCCTCGGATCTTCTGAGTAAAACAACCGAGTTCTTGGTCCAGCAGAAACTGAAGTTATGCTGTTCCTTGAACCTCTTGGCTTCGATGAAGAGCTGTTGTACTCGGGGAGTGAGGTGATCGAAGATTTTGACATCAGATAGCTGAGCCTCTTCGGGTAGGCCGATATCAGTTGGGTTAACTTTGGAGACGTCGTTTCGAAGAGTCATAACTCTCTCCTTCGCTAATCGCCTCACGAACTTGCACACGATCGGTTTCGGACCGGCGGTAGCATTCCTGGTCGGGACCCGGTGAGCAATGTCTATGTCCTGAGCGGTGACCTCAGCTCCAAATGAGTTTGAACAGGCCAACGCATAGGGAAGAGGTCTCGAGGGCTGACTCTCTTGGGCTGTAACATGTAATGTGCCCGAATGTTATAAATAAAATGTCGAAGTTGACTTTGAACCGATAACACGCATTTCTTATATCGAGAGGGGGGGCGCACTTATTTCAGAAAACGCAGTGGAAGGGGGGCGCTTATTCGAGAGGGGGTGCTTATTTGAAGGAGGGCGCTTAATCGAATCTTTACGGTACTCTACTGCTCGCAGCACTTCACTTTTGTTAGAAACCTCTAGTTGTAGAAATACTTTTTAAGAGGAATCAAGCGGCCTAATGTACAACACAATAGTTTAGCCAGTGGTAATAAGAATATATAATTTCGAACATTCCTTTGATGTTTTCTTCTTTCTTGAACTCCAAGGACCAGATACTTGTTTTGAAGAAGACATCTACGGACAATTTTAGCGAATACGCTTCGAATTTACGATTGCGAGAAAAGATCATAGATTCGATAGAACGCTAACAAGCCACATAGCGTTTAAATATCCTTGTGATCATGATTTATTATTCGCGAATCTCTGGAAGAAACTTCATCGCTGTACGAAAATAAATTGTTTTCAACATAAGTTCACTACTTAACTAGCTAGCTTTGCTTGTAAAATACCCATAATATATTTACATACCCACATTTTTATTTTGCAGGCATAATTATTTCCACTGTTGTACTTCCCTATACGAGGTTGGCCTACATTTTATAGTCATGTAGTGTTCTCCAAAGCTGTTCAGCAAATCCAGAAAAAATCCCAGCCTGAAGATTATGTATGTCTACAAGGCACATCATCTTACCAGTTATGCACTAGTCAAAGTAAACCCCCACCCCCCCCCCCCCCAACCCGGGATAGGGTGGGGATTAGTGGGGATTTTGCCTCACAGGGAAAGCAAAAAACAGAAAATGCCCCACCTATTGCGGCAATTGTGGGCAGTAAATGCAGGCAAATGCCCCCACCCCAGGGGACAAATCACTAAAAATAAGTCATTTTTGTTTTACAAACTTCACACATTTTAGCTTGCAGTGGTCTGGGTTGTGTCTTTTATTGCTCAATAGGGTCTTGATCTACATGTACTAATGAGATTGAACACAGAAGAAGCCAAACAATGTGACAGTATTGCTGAAATTCGTCCTGAACTATACACGGAAGTAGAACAGAGAAGTCTGCAGTGGCCTGGACTCACCTGTCTTCTATGAAGAATTCCCGCCACATTTTGCCCCACAGTTCCCCCACACTCCATAGTGGGGCATCAAATAACCGATTTTCCCCCACCCTCTGGGGCACTCTACCGTGTCAAAAGCGATCGCTTGCCCCACATTTGCCGCACCCTGTCCCGGGTTTGGGGGGGGGGGGGTGGGGGTTTACTTTGACTGGTGCATTAAGCTTATGATCTCAGGGCCCACATCAGTAAGCATCGAGCTTCCAGGAGCTCAAAACAAAGGTAAGTTTTCAATAGGATTTATGTAGGAGAGAGGGAAGGTAATTTTCTCTATATGTTAACTAGTATTTACATGCCCACATTTTTATTTTTACAGGCATAATTATTCCCATTGTTATACTTCCCTATACGAGGGTGGTGTGTTCTAGAAAGCTGATTCAGCAAATCCAGAAAAGTGACCAGCCTTCAGATTATGTATTTCCACAAGGCACATCAAATTACCAGTTAAGCATCTTTGTACCAATTCATTGGGATAAAAACCTGCTCTGAAGTTTGAAAATCACATGGCAACCATTATATATAGATATATCAGTTTTAATGTATAATTTGTCTTCAGTCTTCACCAAGACGCTGGAAATGAAAGCACCTATTTGGAGATGGTACATGCAGTTGACAATGGAAGTAATACGATAGTAATTACAACTACCTAATTGTTTCCAACATCATGGAGTTGCATTTCATAGACTCTGAAAAAGCTCTGAATTTTAATGGAACTTATTGAAACCACCAGCTGATCAAAGTCAGGACCCTGCTAAAATAGGAGCAGAAAAAAGAGTGACTGACACTGTACTTTCAACAACATTAGAGTTTGTGATCATCAAGATCCTGAAAGAAGAGTTATCATTGAAAAGAGAATTTATATACATAAACAATGTAACTACAGAACTAGTTGTTCTAAATAAATCCCAATAAATGTACACATATCTTTAAAGTGCAAGTAGCGCCATAAAACAACATGAACTCGTTTTGCCCCAAATTCTATTTATGGTATACTTCAGATGTCTAACTTAGTTTTCTTTGAGGGGCAGGAGCAGCAATTCAATTAGAATAAACGCTACCCGAATTGTGGGATTGATCAGTTCATCTTGTGATGTCACAATGGAAACCTACGGTATTTTATTGTAGTGGTTTTCTCTTGGGAGGGAGTTGATTCATCTTATGACGTCACAGGATCCATGAAAAGTAACCAAAATTAGGGATAAAATGCAAGAAATGTTACAAAATTTGCAAGATTAATACCTTTTTTGTGCAAAACATATACAAAAGTACAATATATGAAATATTTGCTGGCGAATATAATTTTTATGTCTTCTCTCTGATTGGCTTTTGTTTGTCTTTATGCATATATTAGTAGCTGTTATATAACTTGCTTCTACGTGGCTTTGGGTATGGTGAGGAGACCATTACTGTTGACCCCTTCTAGTGGCTATGGGGTTGTCATGTGACACTTGATTACTTTGGATTATTCACTTCAGATTTTCAACGAGTGAACACGTGTCGTGATTTTATGCTCAAGATGCCCCATAAGCGTTCTCAACGGCAAAAAAGGCCTTCATCTAAGGAACTTCTCGTAGACGCTCCACCAAGACGGCGTACAAAGCGCAGTAATCCTGAAGTGTCAGCATCCAATAATGTAATTGGTGGTTTACCAGATTCCAGCATATCTGGTACAGCAGCACCCAGTGCGATTGTTGGTACAGCAACAGAGCTAATAGAACAGCATGTTTGCCCTGTGGCAACCACCTCAACTGGAGGATTAGTTTCAATAGCCTTGCCACCAGGACTAATTAAACAGTTGATATCAACGGTGACAACTGAGGTGACTAAACGTCTGGCTCCTCTTCTTACCCAAACAAGCTTCTTGTTCCACCATTGCCTTCTACTGATCAGAAGTTCCAGTTGATATGGTTCATGAGGCAGGACACAGTTCACTATCTGCAGCAATCATCCAAGATTCCATTGCTGTTACAACTTCTGCTCTGGCAGGTGAGAGCTTATTGCCCACTTCCTCCTCTCGTCCACGGAACCTATTTTCCTCTGTCAGTCTGCCTATAGATTCAAAGGTCTCTGCTAAACCTATAGCGCTAAGATATGGAATCATGAATATATTGATTTTGGTTCACTTCTAACCAATTCTACTTACGATGAGAAATTTCAATTGAGTTTAAGGAATTCTGAGGGTGGAAATACCCCATCATTGTGCCTTGAATCCGTTGAAAATCAATGTCAAAACCGAAGAGGATTCGGCTAGCATTGACATGTGGATGAACGCCTTTCATGTTTTTGTTGGTGCCTACACCCGTACACTTTGCCAAATCTGCAGCCTCTGTTTCAGTCTGCAGCAGACTTTGTTTAAATTAGCTTGGACAAGATAACCACCAACCTCTGCGACTCACTCTATTCAAGGACTTGTTGTTAAAGATATGCCCAACGGTAACGACAACTGAATAACATGGAAGACGACGATATCTGTGAAACTTTACTTTCATTTGAAAACTTAGCAAAAATAACGAGAATATCGTAACTTTCGTACACTTTGCCAAATCTTAGATTATCGGCTGAGCCGCTCAATATGCCAAAGCTAACTGAGCTTTATTAAATACAACTAAAAAATTGTTCATTTTACACATTTAGCTTCTCTTTTCCTCTACTCCACGTTAAATAATTGTTTTAGAATATACCACACTCCAGGTGCGGCGGAATAGCCAACACCAAATAGTTATTTTATTTTCTGTCAAATGGACAAAAACTCGTGCGAGATGATCGCTGCTTTGCTTGGAGGTGAATATGAAATCATATTCACTGTTTGAGTAGCCAATAATAGCGCGCGAAAAGTGATATTCACTGGTATGGTATATATAATAATTATATATAAACAACCAAACTGGTTCCACAACTGTATAAGGAGTTTATAAGGGGTGCGGGTCATTAAAAATAAAAGGAGGGGTGACAATTCCCCACAAAAAAATGTGTCCAAGCAAAAAAAAGTGAAAACAAAATCTTACGAGCAGTTATCGGTACCAGACATCCATCCAATAAAACTTGATAAAAATCGTGCACTAAAACATTTTCAGCCCCCTCCAGCGATTTCTAATGAACCACCCCTAGCAGTTATAGTTATCAAATATTATAAATATTATAAACTATTATAAACTATATCAAATATATAGTTTATAATATAATATAGTTTTCGGCTTTTGCTTTGTGTTCTTGACATTCTTAATAAAAATGTGAAATGAAGTTGTTGGTTCTTATGCGAATTTGAAAGCAAACAAACCAAAATATTATAGCGTGAAAACCCTTCACATTTTGCAATTTTGGAGGCTTCTCTTCAAAGTCTCTCACCCCCAAAAAACTTCAATTCACCATTTCTGTATGTCATTATTTGTGGAATGGGAGGTGCACGTGGAGGACACAAAAAGCGACAGTCATTCAACTTTTTACCTAATACAGTTCAACTGGAACTTCGTCTCAGAAGACATGAAATTCCACTTCAGATATCTTAGATTTAAGCAAATAGACCAGTTCGCGGTTAATTCCGGTGCAAACATGGCACGAAATACAGTGTTTGTATGGGAATCTGATGCCAAATAAAATCCGTAAAATCGAATTTATGAAATATTCTTCAGATACAAACTTAAGATACCAGGTAAAAGATTAACTGATCGAAATTTGAGGGATGTAGCTGTGCTGGGAAGTGTTCAATCGTTTTTTCACTTTTCCATACATTGTAAATTTCCCCGCGGACTGTTACTCCTTTGTACAGACAATACACTGTTACTATCAGTGATCCTGGGCTGCCTGTGTTTAAATTTGGTTTTGAAAATAAAGTTTAAAAAAATTGAAAAACTAAAACCACATTTTTTTGTTTTTCATTGAAAACGATAACCCTAATAAATTTTCTGATAAAAATTGATTTTGCACGCAATATCATTGTGTTATATCAGTGCAGAGAACTAGGGCTAAGCTTTGACAACTGTTCCAGTCTTGAACCAAATCGCCGAAGTATCCTTGAAAAAGTAGATAGACTATACCTGCGCTGTGCCAGTAGTATTCTGTATTTATCTTATCATATTATTTCTTGCAACGACAACAATGGGATTCTCTAAGATTTGTTCATTAGTAGTGTTGGGTCCTGGATTCCACATTCAACAACGCGTTAGGAGATAAATATATATTATTTAACATAGGAACATGCTTCAGTTAAAATCGAATATAGAAGAAAGCCTTGGTTAAAGTGCCAATAACCCCCAAAAAAATATTTGACGTCTATTCTGTATAGCGCCCTGACAAAGAATTCGAAAAAATAAAAGTGAAAAAACTAAACTTCGACGATTTTACTGGTGTCAAAGTTAGCGAAAACACCCGTTTTGGGCTTCCTGTTTCCAGTTGGAAGTCAGCGCGAGTCTTGGTGAGGGCCTGGAATTATGACGTCAATCGGGCGCATTTTACTACAACTACCAGAATCCTTTGCACGGTTTCTTTTGTTCCTTTAATTTAGACTATTGTCTTGGTATTCTCAAAGGAGTTGGAAAATCTGAATAAGAAAAAGAATTCAAAAAGGAAAAACGTCCTATTATAGTCTAATCAATAGGAAATAAACTCCATCACAAGAAAGAACACAACGAAATTAGCAAATTTACCAAGTTTGGTGATATTTCATTGGATATTTATCATGTGGTGAGCTTGCAAGAGTCGCAGAAATAAGAGACGTTTGTATGGGATTGAACGAACGCCTGACTACATACACGTCACAGGCCACTGGTCTCCAGGCTCCCAAAGGGAATTGAAAACTGACGGCCACATGTTCTGGTTCTCAACTTTGAAACGCCGTAAAAAAAATACTGTTGAGTTTTAGCCTCCTATTTTTGCCTTAAGTTCTAAATAATGGTTTAAAGTTTCAATTCAAAAAAAAAATTTTTTGGGGTTATAGGCACTTTAAGCGTTTGGTCTGGCTACCGGTCTGATATCTCAGTCTACATTTCGTAAACTGGTACTTTTGCCGAGGTTCGATCGGCAGTCATTTACCCACAATGCACCAGATATAGTTGAAGGGGGTCAGACTTTATGAAAATTGCTGTATATACATATGAGAGCAGTTATCACAAAAAGGCTACTACTACCCACCATACTTGGCTGGCATGCACGCAGTTTTCGGTCTCCCGGCTTTTCTGTTTTTTTTTTCAGTCCTTAACCGGTTTTCTTATCAGAGGAGTGTTAGACGTGAGTCCTCCTTTTGTGTTAACGTTGCTCATGATAGAACACTGTTGTCGATATTTCAGAATTTTCTCTCTTTATTAAAAGCCATATGCGCTCATGAATTTTCAGTCATTATGATGTCGATACGTCAGTATGTTCTCTCTTTATTAAAAGCCTATAGGCGCTCGCGAGTTTTATCGCTCTCTACGATGCATAAATAATGCTAAATCGTTTAGAAGTGCCGGCTCATGTAGTTATCCTACTTTGCATTTCAGTGTGCGTCCAGTCTGCAGAAACGGCGATTGGTCCGATGATATCAGTGCAACGTTCTGCAGTGCACCCTGGGAATGCAGCCCGAACTATAGGTAAAACTGCGCACATCATGAGCGTAGTCATCACAAAAAGGCTACTACTACCCACCATACTTGGCTGGCATGCACGCAGTTTTTGGTTTCCCGGCTTTTCTCGTTTTTTTTCAGTCCTTAACCGGTTTTCTTATCAGAGGGGTGTTAGACGTAAGTCGTCCTTTTGTGTTAACGTTGCTCATGATAGAACACTGTTGTCGATATCTCAGAATTTTCTCTCTTTATTAAAAGCCATATGCGCTCATGAATTTTCAGTCATTACGATGTCGATACGTTAGTATGTTCTCTCTTTATTAAAAGCCTATAGGCGCTCGCGAGTTTTATCGCTCTCTACAATGCATAAATAATGCTAAATCGTTTAGAAGTGCCGGCTCATGTAGTTATCCTACTTTGCATTTCAGTGTGCGTTCAGTCTGAAACGGCGATTGGTCCGATGATATCAGTGCAACGTTCTGCAGGGCACCCTGGGAATGCAGCCCGAACTATAGGCTACTACTACCCACCATACTTGGCTGGCATGCACGCAGTTTTTGGTCTCCCGGCTTTTCTCGTTTTTTCAGTCCTTAACCGGTTTTCTTATCAGAGGGGTGTTAGACGTGAGTCGTCCTTTTGTGTTAACGTTGCTCATATATACACTCGTTTTCAAAAATATTGCTTTTGATTTATATATATATACCTATTGTTCTCCATTGTTTTAGCTGTCAATTTTGACAAGAATACAAAAGGTATATATTTGCAGTGCAATGTTTTTGAAAACGGGTGTATATATAAATCGTTTAACCTTTTTAACTGGTGAAGGCCGAAACGTTTTAGTAATTTTTTAATAACAGTCCTGAGTTGCTCTTGTTCACATTTTTCTATTCAATTTTATATATATATACAATCAGAATAAAGGTGAAAGAGAAACATTTAATGCCCTGAGCGGGATTCGAATTAACCCACGGCCTCGGTATACTAGTCTAGTCCGATGCATGTGTTAACCGAGGGTCTGAATGGGGTTAACTGACTACTGACAAACGGCGGCCTAAAAAATAACTGACAAATGACAAATGACGATTATTTTACTGGCAACTGACAACCGAAAAATAACTGACAAATTTGTTTTTTGTGGGTCAAACATTGTAAATTTTCTCTAGTAATGATTAACTAGGGCTAACTGACAAATGGCCAAAATTTTAACTAACATGTATACCCCCATTCAGACCCTCTTAATCACTACACCATCAGGACGACCACGCTGGCAACGCAGCCTTTTTGGTTTTTGTGGTACCGTGAGTTTTTTTATATAATATACTGGTCCGCGATGGACTGGAATAAAGTCAATATAGATTACTCTCTGAAGCAGTAATTTTTATCCACCCCAATCTTTGCCGCCTTTTATTAAAATAGCCTAAGATTGTCAGTATTCCAGGACAGCATACATAAGTGTTTTGATTACTTGATTGGTTTGTAATTCACCCTTTACAAGTTGCATATAAATAGTGTTTATCAGTACCGATGAAATCGAATCATCAACTCCTTTACCCCCCCCCCCCCCCCTCTCCGGGCAAATTTTTTTTTTGGGCCCCAGTTCAGATCTATGAGCAACTTTACCATGAGGCCTTGCGCGCCCAATCCAAGATGGCGGACAAAGATGGCGGACTTTGGGAAAGGAAATTGTTCTCGGGGTGGTGCTAGTAAAATTTTGACAACTGCGTTGACGTAATTCAAGAGACCACGTGATGTTGCCATAATAAAGGGAGGAGTGGGTCAGTAACAAATAATACGCAGTGGGTGGCTGGCGCAGTTTCATTTTCACGGAAGATTACGAATTCGGCACCGGCTTTTGTGCGGGATCGTGGGATTTTCAGTATTCTTTAATACTATTAAACCTGGATTTTTCTAACCGCTGGAGCCGAATAAGGGTTTGAAAAATCTCGACAACTCTTGTTTCCTGAACGGTGATCATGAAAGTAAGTGCAATTCAGTACTTGCTCGTAAGCGTTAATACCTTTGAGACATTTTTCCGTAGTTTCCGGACATATATTCGAAATTTAGCTGCAAGTTGATGAAAGGTGAGAATTTTAAGTTTCCTTATTAAAAATTGTAAGACCTTGTAATCTTTAATTACTTATGATTCTTTTCCCGATTGTGCAAAGCGATTATTCTCTTCAGAGGGATCAATAGGATCTTCTCAAATATGAAAGGTAATAAATACCCTAATTAAGTGCTAAAACAAAGTGAATGTTAAAAAACGAATTTCCCTACGTAAGGAAAAAAGGAACACAGTATATTTGATAAACCTTTTGTCGTAATTTCATAAGAAAATATTTTTAATTTGTATATTAAATATAATTAATATAATTTTAAAAAAGTATAGCACCCCCCCCCCCCCCCCTTAGTTCTTAGAATTTTTTTTACTTTTCCAATACTTTATGCAGAGTTATATAAAAAAAACAAATTCATATATATGTACTATGTATACATTGTTACATTTGTACCTGGTAGAGAAAGAGTAACCTGGGTATTTTGATTGTAATTTTGGGTGACTTTAACAATTGCACTTAATCATAACCCTACCCTATCCCTTCCTAGGTATGCTGATTTGTTTCAGTTAACCCCTTTCCTTAGTTGAAGTCTCATATTTCTTTACTGAGTAACAATATAATTACAATAAATATAATAAAATGTACTTACTTTAATTATTAACCTTGAACCCATTATTTTGTGCCAGCCAACAAGAGGATGTAGTCATGACCTCATGACTTCCTTCATAAATAAGCTACCCCTTGGAGCTTTTGAACTTTTCTAGTTGTGATATTGGAATTTGAAGTACATGTAAAAGGTAAATTAGGTGGATTAAAGAAATAAAAAACCCTAGCTGTGATACTGTAATATAAATTGTAATTGTCAGAAAACATATTAACTATTAAAACACAGTATTTTTCGAGTGTTAGTAGTAGGCCAGTCATGCATGTATGTTGCCCATTTATATATAATATTATAATATACTGAGCACACACTTACATGCATTTTAAATTTAAAAGTTGTGTTAAATAATAATGATCAATTATATACTCTGATAACACTATTATTTATTAAAGCTTAATTGACTAATTAATCAGAAGGTTGTGCACTAGCTGTTTATTGTAGAAAAAACCTTTAAACACAGCCAAAAATTATTGTAAATGTGAGTGTTTCATAAGCGAATAAAAATGCATGTACAAGCATAATTCTGAGCTAGCTTTTATATAACAATTAGTGTGCTAGTATATATATAATTTTATGTAAATGGCAATAATTACAAATAATTGGTATAGCCTTAATTCATACTGCTTCTAAACACTTGAAAAATACTGTGTTAGGTTTTCTGATAAAACAATTGTGACAAAATTGGAACCCAAGAATTACAGGGTTCTTTTTATTCCTTTAGGCTGTATTCATAATATGTATACCTTACAGGGGGAGGGGGACAGGTGATTTTTAAGGCGATCCCAATTTGTTTTAACAGGCTTTAGAAGGGGGAATCTTAAAATATATTTATGAAAGGTTGGGTGGATTAATGTTAATTTTTTTAATGTTTGTCAAACAAAGACCTACGTATATACACTTAAAATGGTAGGTGCACAGAATGGCTAATTAATGCACTAAATAGAGCTTAATATTAAGCTTAAGAAATGCAGGAGAATGCACAAGTTTGCAATAATCTAAAATCTAAAAACCTTCCCGGTCCCCCCCCCCCCCCCCCCCCAGAACACTTTTTCTTAAGGTTGCATGCAGCTAGGAATGCCTGATGTAAGGAATTAATGATAATGTTTTATATCAATTAAAGGACAATATATTCTTGTGTAGTTTTGGAATACCATGCAGCAACAAATACTTTTTACAGACACCAAAGTAGTGGTAGTTAATAACAGTTGATTTTATGGTTTATTCTTAGCTTTTCTACATATTGTAGTATTAAACAGAGTTTCACGGCCCAAAATGACAGTTCTGTAAAATGATGCTTGTTAAATAATGCTAGTTTGCATATGGAAATGGCCTGGGGGCAGCGGTGTATTAAATTTTTGAAAGGATGGAGGGGGGTTGCTAAAATTATTTAAATAAGCAGTTTATTCTGGGGGGAGTAATACAAATATGACGTAATCTGAATAAATAACCTGCCCCCCTGTGGTATAGTCATAATCAATGCAGTCTTTAATTTACTTCCAATATCACAACTGAAAAGTTCAAAAGCTCCATGGGATAGCTAATATTTATAAAGGAAGGCATGAAATCATGTACATTCTCTTGTTGGTCAGGCACAAATAATGGGTTCAAGCCTGCATGTTTGGATAATAAAGAAGTATATTTTGTTGTATTTATTACAAATATTGTTACTGTAAAGAAATACTAGACTTCAACTCTAAGGAAAGGGGTGGAAATGAAACAAATCAGTATAACCAGGTTATATGTTTATAAAGACTACCCTTTCCTTGCATAACCCTACTTTCCCTCCCCCACCCAGTCATAAAGAATACCAAAACCATACACAAAATATATTCATAATTCTGTAAAATTCACAAGTACCCCACCTCCAATATTTTGATTGAAAATGACCACCCAAAAAAATAAAGATTGTTGGATAACCCATAATTTCCCTGAAGACACACTTCAGGGGCAGATTCCGACTTCGGAAGAATGGTAGAATCCCCAAAAGGAACAAAGTATATTTTATTAAAAAAATTGTCGTGATATCATAATAAAATATATTATTTTTAATTTGTAAATTATATTACAATAAAAAGTCCTTTGTTTTGCACTCGCAGAACCCTCCCCCCAATTAGTTTCGCCCATCCGTATTTACTTTGCCAATACATTGTGCAGAGTTATAAAACAACATTCATATATATGTATGTATTTGTTACATTTGTACCAGGTCAGAGAAAGGTACTACTAATTTATAATTTAAATTCCCTTTATAAATTGAGCTACTTAATTGCGGTCCCGAAAACATTTTTTAGCGCACGAAGTTCGCGTAAATCATAAAGTCGTGAAACGCGAACACGAAAGAGTAATGCGCTTTTGATCGTTGTGCCTTGCATAAGGAAATTTGTTTATTTTACATTAGCACTTTATAGGGGTATTGATTACCTTTCATATTTGAGAAGATCCCCTTGTCATCTCTCTGTATATACCGAGATATAAATAATCGCTTCGCACAACCAACAAAATTATAAAAACATAGCCTAATGTTTTTGTATCGGGAAAAGTAGTTAAAGTTTACAAGGTCTTATAATTTTTAATTAGGAAACTTAAAATTCTCAACTTTTCGATTGATGACATGTCCGGAAACTACGCAAAAATGTCTGAACAAGTACTGAATTGCACTGTTCAGGAAACAAGAGTTGTCGAGATTTTTCAAACCCTTATTCGGCTCCAGCGGTTAGAAAAATCCAGGTTTAATAGTATTAAAGAATACTGAAAATCCCACGATCCGCGCAAAAGCCGCTGCCGAATTCGTAATCTTCCGCGAAAATGAAACATGAACTACAAAGTTGCCGCCAGCCACCCACTGCGTATTATTTGTTACTGACCCACTCCTCCCTTTATTATGGCAACATCACGTGGTCTCTTGAATTACGTCAACGCAGTTGTCAAAATTTTACTAGCACCACCCCGAGAACAATTTCCTTTCCCCAAGTCCGCCATCTTTGTCCGCCATCTTGGATTGGGCGCGCAAGGCCTCATGGTAAAGTTGCTCATAGATCTGAACTGGGGCCCAAAAAAAAAATTTGCCCTCTCCGGGCATGTGAACTTTTGAAGTTTGGGTTGTTCAAATTCCCCTCCCCTGGGCCAAAAAGGTTGTTGAAATGCCCAATCACACGTTCATATTAGGCGATCAAATGCCCCTACCCCCGGGACATATAGTAATAGTTGTGACGCCGCATTTTGTTTTTAACAGACAGTTCAATATCCATAAGACCCATAAGCAATTTATATTTATATTTTAATACCTTAATAGCTTTAATTTGGAGTCCCGTATTTTTAAGCCAGTGCTTACGAAAGCAGAGTTTTCTCGTTTGAACTCTTCTAAAGTGACCCGCCATGATTTCGATCGAGGACAAACATGAAATCGAGACAACTTGTTCGAATACCCCACCCCTCCCATCTGATGTCAAATTCCCCATCCCCAGAACAGCCACCGATGCCAAATTCCCTACTGACAGACAGAGGTTTTTATTGGTACTTTGTACAATACTGTACATCCGAAGTTAACCAATAATAGTAATATTGTTAGGGTGCATGAAATAAAAACAATGACTGCTATATCGTATTTGTTGAGTGGGAAAGGGCATCACTTATTAGTCAGAGTTTGTGCCCTAACACGCCCAGACTGTCGTGAATTAATTTTGCCGCTAGACGGAGCTTGGTTGAGTACCACAGATAATAATTTGCTTGTGACACATTGGTTAAACGTATATTTATGTTTCGATTTGATCGGTACATTAAAACCGGCCTTACTAGGAAACTAGGAAACTAGTCAGGCCACATGCAGAACACTAAAAAGCTAAGCGCTTTGGTTTCGTCTTTAAACTAGTGAATACTCCTTTGGAGTTACGTATACTGATATAATGTCAGTAGTAGTAATAACAGTAGTAAATCTTCACGTCCCCTTGATCTGGACTCGAGATCACGGACGCAGGAATTGTTCCTGTCTTGCTGCTTAAACTCGATGGTGCATCACAATCCCAGAACACATCGCCAGAAATAAGTGACACGAGCGGTTGCGCAATAACCAAGTTCCGGCTCAGACGTGACTGAATGGAGTTGATAACATTACAAGCGAACTAAGGGGTGAAATCGCTAAATTACAATTTCTCACTTCCCTACATACAAAATTCAAAATGTCTATGCAGGGTATGATTCTACAATCTATAGTACGTACAGCTGCCTAATAGTTAGCAATCTGCTCGTGAAATTCGTATTAATATTTTACGAACGAAGTACAGGCATTGAAATTTCAATTAATTTACAGAAGCTACAGTGCGAATAAGCGAAAAAACACCATACTACAAGTTTATAGTTTGGATATTGAGTGGGAATTTACGCTGTTTGGCAAAATGTCTACTCCTCACCTCTCGAACGAAGACTCGATCTTCGCATTAAGCATCCTCCAAAGTGGCTGCAAAGTTCTTTCATATTAATGTGTTGCAGTTGAATAAAGGATCTAGAAGTGAGCCATCAGAATCCTCCATCTTTGTACGCTAAATCCCGTAAAATTGACTGTCTTGAGACCATAATATCTCTGGCCACGAGCGTCTAAAACGCCATGAAAACATACCTATGGACAGCTTGTTATCTCCTTGTGAAACTGCAATGTATTTGTAACTGACCAGCAGTTATTCAAATGAATTGTTCCTTTTCTAAAATAGGACCTAACCGGACCTATAGAGAAGAGTCTGCGATACCAATTGTGGTCAGCGGTATCTCCATTCACGACCGTGTCGGAGCCAGTAAACAACAATGTTTTTAGTATTGAAGGCGGCTCTAATAGCGTAAACATAGAGGAAAAGTATAAATAAAACTGAGAAAGGAGAAAAAGAAGTAAAACAATTTTTTTATGTCCAGTGTAGGAGTCGAACTCCGGTCGCAGGATTCAAAAGTGCAGCCGCTGGCCATTGCTGAATGTCACTTATTTCTGGCGATGAGCCACTCCTCAGAAACCTTCATTCCTTGTACCATCTGGCATGGACTATCTGGACTGGGGTATCTGAAAACGTGTTCAGTGCTATGTCAGCATTATTACCCGGGAGGGGGAGGGGGGCACTCTTGTTTATGACGTAATATATGCGACGGTACCGGGTTTTGAACCTAATTTCGATATCCGGACCGAGTTTTCGTAAAAATATGTCGCATTCCGGGTTATAGATGATTCAGAGTAATATATATCAAACATGGAGAAATCCGGGTTCGTTTTCACAATAATCAATTGGAAATATGGCCATATTTGGAACTTTTTTTCCCTCTGAAAACCGAATCCGGTTCTGGGCCCCATGGCCGCACATATACTAAACTATTTATCATACGAGTGCCCCCTCCCCGCCGGGTATTTTTAGCCATCATAAATAAAGTTCCCGCTGCGTTTATACGACAAGTGTCAACCCATCATTGTGTTTTTAATGTTTATCTTACAAATTATGAAAGAAAAATCCTCTCAAACGCTAAAATGGACATGTATTCATTCCAAGTTTTTACTTGCCACATACCTGAACAGATAAAAGGGTTTATCTCCGGGTAGTACGATAGGTGAGCTGGCGTTACCGTCTGCTCGGCAGCAGAACTTTATTATGGTGTTTATATCGTAGGTCCCATCTGGATACTCTCCATAAACTTTGTTGATATTGGAGTCGTCTTCGTCATCCCAGGTAACCGCACCTTCTGTGAAACCTATCGCCGAAGCAAAATGGACAAAGACGCAGCGGTCAAACATCATGAATCACCTCTGGCTCTGTTCAATCTCAGATCATCAGTAAATATATGGAAGTCAGATTGTGGTTGGTAGAGTTTGCAAAGTACCAGGGGCGTAGGAAGGTCCTGAAAATTATGGAAAACTGGGGGAGGGGATGATGTATTCTGGGACATTTTCATTGATGACTTCTATCCGATCTCTCTTCTGGGACTGGACAGATAGGGGTGCTCGAGGGGGGAGGGGGAAGGGGGAAACTCCTCCCTACGCCACTGGAAAGTACTTTGGTGTGAGTGTCGATGTTTTATGTAGTTGAAACTTGAACAAACAAACAGTACAGCTATATAGTAACGTGTGAGATTGATATTGACTATAAATAATTATTATATTAGTATTATTGTTATCCTTATTATCATTATTCGATAGGATACGTGTTTTCCAATACCTGTTTGACAAGACCCTTTCTTATAGATACAGTAGCTACCAGAAGGCCAGTCTCTCTCTCCGCTTGCAGTCATCTTCATACAGAAGGAAATGTTCAAGTAGTTTGGCTGTAGTCCTCCCTTGAAGTGGTTAGGATTAGACCATCTGTTTTCGCCAGAGTCTTTAGTGTGAAAAAACCGTGCACCGACGTTCCAGGAGAAGCTTCTCGATCGCGGACACCCTTGTTTAGGTTCTTGAAGTCCATACGAACCTCGTGGCCAGGTTGCAGTAATCTCTTTAAAAGCAATATTGTTTACCAAACTGTAAATTATTATCATCAATTAAATAATTTTACTCAATTGCTTTCAGTCAAATGGAATAACTAAACAAATTAACAACAAATTAAATCAAAGACTGGGTGCAACAAATAACCATTCTATTCGTTTTCCCCCCATTTATTTTACTACAAGGGCTTTTAACTATTATATATATAGAGGTCACTCATCTACATGGCTCTTAAGTATAGAGGGTTCTTAATTAGAGCCCTCTATAGTTAAGATCCCCTGTAGATGAGTGCCCTCCGTAGTCATTCAAGAATCCCTTGTAGAGTTAATTAAGAGCCCTCTATAGTTAAGAGCCCCTGTAGATGAGTGCCCTCTATAGTCAAGAATCCCTTGTAGAGTTAATTAAGAGCCCTCTATAGTTAAGAGCCCCTGTAGATGAGTGCCCTCTGTAGTCAAGAATCCCTTGTAGAGTTAAGCTCTACAAGGGATTCTTGACTATAGAGGGCACTCATCTACAGGGGCTCTTAACTATAGAGGGCTCTTATAACTATACAAGGGATTGATATGGCTTTGGAGAAAGCGTGCGGAACTTTCGGCATTTCTGAATTATTTCCCGAACAGAGAAAGGCATTATTATCCTTCATTTCCCGGAAGGATCTTGGCTACCACAGCTGCATCTATAAGACGACGACCAGGTCGAGAATCGAGAGAGGAGATGATCACGCCTATCACTTAAAACTCTTCGCAATCGTAAAGATGTGGTAATCAAACCAGCCGACAAAGGCGGTGCCGTAGTTGTTTGGCGCACCGATCTTTACAAGCAGGAAGCTTTTCGGCAACTCGCCGACACTATTTTTTACACTAAGGTTAAAAAAGATCTCACTCCGGCTAATCAAAATCTCGTCAAGGAGACCATTAATGGTTTAATTTCTAAACAGGAACTCCCGCATACTGCTAATAACCTTATCGTTACTACTCCTAGAACTTCACACATATACTTTTTACCTATAGATCCACAAAGCTAACAATCCCGGCCGCCCTATTGTTTCTGCTTGTAGATTTAGGATACTTACCGCATCGAGAACCGCTGAATCCCGCGGCGCATGCGCAGACGTAGGTGCTTCTTTTGAAATCTGGTAGACATGTCCCGTTGTTAAGGCAGGGAGATGTAATGCATTTCTGTGTAAAATATTTTATTATTATTATATTTATTATTATTAGACTTCCGTAATTAAAACCAAATGGGTTCGAAATATATATGTGTGAGGTTTGAAAAATTCGAGCATGACTCCGTAAAACCTGACTCGAGCGCCTGTCAAAAGTGTTCTAGCTATCTTCAGTACCTCACAATGTCATCCGGATGAGCTGAATGAATTTCTTTCTTCATTCAAATGATAAACAAGCAATCACATGAGTTATCGTCTGCAATTAATAATTTACACAACTAGAGACATTTGAAAAATAATCTCGGTGCATGCAATTTTGTGAGTTTTCAAACCTCACTCGTGTTGTAAATCATTAATTGCACTCGCACACATAAATATATATGCGAGAATATATTTCAAAGATTGATACTTATTTTTTGATTGAAGTGGGTATATATATATACAGTCAATGCCAAAAAGGTTGTCCAGCAGAATATAATATAATACTATAATATCCATTGTTTTGGGCTATTGTCTAGGCCAAAACAATAGGCCAAAACAATGGATATTGTAGTATTATATTATGTTCTGCTGGACAACCTTTTTGGCATTGACTGTATATATATATATAAATATATATACACTGAAACAAAAAAACTCTGCAAAAGACTTATATATATCATATATATATATCCTTTATATTTCCATCAAACTTTCTTGACAGTTGTTGCTTTGGTAGACACAAGGAAACATAATAGGCTTTGTTTTCCTTTGTGTTTGACGGTAACGAAGTAGCAAGTTCAACCGTGAAACTCTGCCATTTTGGCCTGCAATGTTTTGATCACACATTTTCAATAGTAAAAGCGGTAGCCGGTCAGTCGCCTTTCTTTGGTTGCTCGATAATGTTAAGGCCGGTTCACATGACGCGTTTACTGATCCCGGGGCAAGATGTGTCACGAGATGAAAATGAGTTGTTTTGTGTATGACTTTATCTCTCATAACATTACATTTTTTACAGGGAATGATGATAATTCAACTATAAAGAAATTTGATAAGAAATACGCCGCGGGATGAAACTGTCATGTAAACAGGCCTTTAGATGAGTACTGCTGACTAGCTTTTCTGCGAGTTTAGGACAACTCATTTGCATAACGTCCCTTAAATGACGTCATTTCAAGGATTTGTAATGCTTTTTATAGCAATACAACGACCATAAATCGCCCAAAAAATGGTTGAACATTTTTTTACTGGTTGAACTCTACTGCGCCCAAATAAATGATTTCTGGCTAGGGCTTATAGGCACTTTAACTCGAGCTCCGAAGCCGTCATAACTTTTAAGATTTTTGCCAAATTCTGCTCAAATCTTCACAAATAGTACACAATTTATTGATACAACTGATAAAGTCAAAATGTGACCCGATCACACATACTAATGACGTAATTGAGACGTAAGGCAACCCCACTTTTTGACATTTTGAGCCGGCATTACTCGAAACCTAGTCGAACGATTGTTTTTCAAACAACTGGAAACTGTTCAAACTTATAACACACGTACACAGTGCAAATTTTATCGAAACCCTTGGGCGGAATTGGCCAAAATTTGGGCTGTGAATTTCTCATCTTACTAACGTTGTCAAAGTTGAAAGGACCGTAGCTTTCTGTCAATGGAAGTGATTAAAATCCAAGCTGGTTAAAAGTATTTCCCAAAGCTTAGTAAATCTTGATAGCAAACAAAATTGTGCTACCAAAACTGAACAAAACAAAAGTTGTGAATATTTATTTCGATAGAGTAGAAAAGTGGAAAAATTGCAAAAACTCAAAATCTACAAATTTCAGGTTTTCAAAAAAGCTGCTCAATAGAATGTCTTTACCATTTCTGAGCTATAAATTCAATCTTTCATAAGAGTAATACACCAAATCCTATCGCTGAGAAATATCTACAATTGGAGATATAATTTTTCAAAGAGGAGCACATCAGAGCCGAGGTTTTGGATAGTGCTTTGCTTACATCTAGAGTGGCCACGGCTGACTAATAGGCACGTGCATTCAAAAAGTTGAGAAATTATCATAATGGTGAGAGGGTACAAGCGATAACTAATTTCTGTAAAAACATGTATAGATCAGTTAGAAACTGGTTGTGCATTGTACCTCCTGCATGGTCATTACGATACTTTGTAAACTGTTGATGCCGTCAGTCAGCAGTGGCCGCTCTAGATGTAAACAAACACTCTTCAAAACCTTTGCTCTGATTTCTCCAGTTTGAAAAATCATATTTCAAATTGTAGTCATTTTAAGTGATAGGATTTGGTGTATTATTCTTAATGAATGATTGAATTTAATGCTCACAACGTTTTTTAAAAAATTCTGTAGTTTTTTTTTTAGAAAACCTGAAATTTGTAGATTTCGAGGTTTTGCCATTTTTCGACTTTTTTACTCTGTCGAAACTAAAAATATCCACAACGTTTTTTTTCTGTTTTCGCTAGTACAGTTTATTTGGCATCAAGATTTTGCTAAGCTTTGGGGAATACTTTTAAGCAGTTTGGATTCTAATCACTTCTATTGACAAAAAGCTACGGTTATTTCAACTTTGACAACGTTTAGGAAGGTGAGAAATTCAGAGCCGGGGATCAATTGTGTTGTTTTCAAGAAAGAAATCATTCAACCAGATTTCGAGTAATGGTTCAAAATGTCAAAAAGTGGGGTTGCCTTACGTCACAATTACGTCAATTGTATGTGTGATCCAAGTCAAGATTTTGACATTATCAGTTGTATCAATAAATTGTGTACTATTTGTGAACATTTGATCAGAATTAGGCAAACATCTTAAAAGTTATGACATTTTGTTTAAATTCGCAAAGTGGCTTCGGAGTTTCATTTCAATCGAGACGACTTAAACGCTGCACCGTTTTTTAACGAAATAAAAACTAAAATACTCTCAAAATATCCTTTGTTCATTTCTGTATTATATATTTGAACCAATGGGTAGATGGGTGCAAAAATTAGTTTTGTCGTACTAATAAAAAAATTAGTTAGGTTCAACACGGGTATTTTGGATAAGTTCAAAAGCCGCAATTTTCTTGCAATATAAACCATTCGCTCGTGACACATTTTGCCCCGGGATCGGTAAACGCGTCATGTAAACCGGCATTTAGATTATTGAGCAACTAAAGAAAGGCGACTGACCGGCTACCGCTTTTGCTATTGAAAATGTGTGATCAAAACATTGCAGGCCAAAATGGCAGAGTTTCACGGTTGAACTTGCTACTTCGCTACCGTCAAACACAAAGGAAAACAAAGCCTATTATGTTTCATTGTGTCTACTAAGCAACAACTGTCAAGAAAGTTTGATGGAAATATAAAGGATACATATATATGATATATATAAGTCTTCTGCAGAGTCTTTTTGTTTCAGTGTATATATATATATATATATATATATTAAGTATATAGAGAGTGGGTTCGAATCCCACTCAGGGCTTATATATTTTCTCTTTCACCTAAATTATGATTTTTTTTATATATATATATATATATAAATATATATATGTATATAACAATAATAAATCTAAATTATAATTAAGACATTAAGATATACATTAAAAATATACATTAAAAATATACATTAGGAATATACATTAGGAATATATCTTAAAAATAACAATAGCTGCATGGACTAAATGGGATAGGTCTGACGGAATAGATAGGTTTTAAGATTACTTTTAAATGACATTAGATCGGTCTCAAGTATCCAGGTAATCCATTCCATAGTTTTGGAACGCAAACAGAGAAAGCTCTGTCACCATAAGTTTTGGAACTCGACCAGGGAACTCTCGGAAAGCAATGAGAGGACGATCTTAATGATCGTGCAGGAACATATCTCACGAGTACGTCAGTAATATACTTAGGAACCGGAACTATACGAAGCAGAATTCTCTGCTTTCGTTTGAACGCTCCAAATTCTCTCCTACTGCAGCTCCCGCCATACCAAAGGTCACACAAGAAAAATAGTACGAAATCATGACGAAATGGAACTTGTACCACTCTAAACTTGAGAATACTGCAAGTTTATTCTTCTATCTGAATTCAGCGGTAGGTAATCAGTTCAGACATGCGTATTCAAGCTAAAACCAGTTTTTCTCTGCTTGGTAGTTCCTAAACCAGTAACGCCTTGTAAAAATTCACTTTAAGCCCCGGTCAAACGGACGCAACATTTTCATGCAACATCGTGCAACATTGTTGCATGAAAATGTTGCGTCCGTTTGGCAACATTTCTATTGTTGTCTGGGACGTTGCATCGTGTTGCGTTCGTTTGACCACGTGCAACATTGTTGCATCGGAGCATGCATTAGTTCAATTCAAAGCACCATTGGTATGGTGCCCAGACCTCTTATCGACAAACCGGGTAAAAACATCCAACATGTTGCAACATGTTGTGCTCGTTTGATCACCCCTTCACGCAACATGTTGCAACATGATCCAACAATGTTGCACGATGTTGTGTTCGTTTGATCACCCCTACACGCAACATGTTGCAACATGATCCAACAATGTTGCACGATGTTGCATGAAATGTTGCGTCCGTTTGACCGAGGCCTTACTCGCGAAAGCAAATTCAAATTTGTACGGTCGAAATCTTAATATAATCACTCCAAACAGTTATCAGTTGCAGATTAGATGTTACTTAACTTTGATTTGAAGGTAAGTGGAAGTCATATATCCTATTATTTGTTTTATAAGGCAAAATAGCTCCCAAATCCATGTATTTTCTGTATTTTTGAGTGAAATGACTGGGCCGATACCGGAAGTGAGTCACCGGTTATCGATATGTAATGATAAAGTGTTCGAAGACTACTGATCAAATACAACGCTTGTCGAGGTTTATACGATATTTCAGCTGGCCGGCCAGTACCAGCCTTCTTCAGGTTTATTTTACAGTAAAAACCTCGACAAGCGTCATTGCAGTAGTCTTCGGACACTTTATCATTATATTTTCTT
This sequence comes from Actinernus sp. WN-2022, assembly GCA_030867875.1. Taxonomy (NCBI): domain Eukaryota; kingdom Metazoa; phylum Cnidaria; class Anthozoa; order Actiniaria; family Actinernidae; genus Actinernus; species Actinernus sp. WN-2022. The sequence continues at coordinate 21,277,789 of JAOWCC010001501.1, forward strand.
CTTCTTGCTAATCAAGATCTGTTTTCTGATCCAACGTCTGGCAGGATTGATTGTACACGGTTTTTGCTGTGGTTTTCTAACCTTAACTATATATATATCGATATGTATGCCTTTGTACGCAATGACTTTGATATGTGTTGCCGATACCGGAAGTGAGTCACCGGTATATGTAGGCTTTTGTATGCAAAAAAATTGACTTTGATATGCGTTGCCGTTGTAGTTGCTTATTAGGGACCTTTAGCAACCACGACGGCAACGTCTTGGATGACGGCATAAAACAATAGCCTTAATTACAAAATACAATAACTGCACGTGAAAATACACGCAGTCGCCTGCATTCCTCCGTTCTCTTCAAAAACACAACGTGAAAACCCCAAATTGTACGTTTTAAAGACAACGCGAACGTAAGAAAGTAAATCAAATCATTTTTCATTTGGCGTGAACGGAACTCTATAGTCATTATATTTTTCGAAAAACTGGTTGTGAAAAACAATTCAAGGCGAACAAGAGAAATAGTAAACACCAAATTTCGGGAGAATATTTTTTCTACGTCCCGTCGTCACTGCCGTCGCCGTCCTGGTTGCTAAGGGTCCCTATTATAACAAGGTCCCTATAAAAAGTGTCGACGGTGCCTTAGTCTTGATAACGACACCCGCAACAACAAATGTTAGAAACTAGCTACACTTTTTTGTTTTCATTAATTATACATGACCTAACACCGCTCTCAATTTGTCCCACCTGTCGTACATTGAAACACCATATAGAACACAGTAAACACTTATTTAAACACAACTGAAAGTCTTTGGACTTTAATTTATTTGAAGCTTTAAGAAAGGTATTCATTTATATAGCGCAAATTCTATACGAATATATTCTTATGCGCTTCACAAGGTTATTTTGTGATACGAACTCCCGGACTGATATTATGGCGCAATGTGCTGCCGTGCAGTTTACAATCATGACCTTAGAATACTAGGCTGTTGTGTCGGGAGACAATCACCTATTCCCGGCCTCTACTCTTTCTCAAAATAACACAACAGGTTCTTTCACGGCCCTCTCGTATAAATTAGAAGAGGAAGGAGACAAGGCCAACGACTTAAACATCCCTGCCCAAGGACGCGGCCGGGATTCGAACCCCTTACCTCCCGCACTCTAGACCGTGCTCTACCAACTGAGCTTAACTAGTGTGGCGGTTCAGCGTAAAGGAAAATTAGCAAACAACGGTAATAATTATTGAGTTGTACAAGTCGCCAGTTAAAATCCGTGACTCTTATTTGCTGCTTTCTGGTCAAATGAAAAAGTTGTGAATGCATGGAAAAAGTGTGCGAATGGATCATATGATCTAATTTGGAGGCTTGGAATGAGGATTCGAGTCGTGACTACACTAAGCCATCCCAATGCAATGTTTCGTATCGCTCTCTGACTTGTGATGGTGGGTGGGTCGGTCGGTTAAAAAAAGGATTAGGGAGCCAAGTTACTACTCGCTTAAAAAAATCCATGTATTCCTCGACTACTTTTTCCTCTACTAGTACAGCTGTGGATTGACAATGCACACGAGAAAAACAAGAAACTAAAACGTACGGAGAGTTCGGAAAAGAGGCAGTGTAGTTATGAAATTATTCTTCAACTTTTTTTGTGTTACTTTTCCACAAAATTGTGTCGGTCGGGCGACGGTAAACGAAACATTTTACTTTGACGGCCATAGCAGGAATGAAATAGTGCATGGAATCTTGCAGGTAATTTAAAACCTCATCAAAATTAATCTATAACAACAACTAATAACCTGGATGGAGAGAGCATGTATATTAAAATGACCAATTGTGCAAAGTTTTAAGTAGATATTTTAGATACCGACAAAGTTACGAACTAACAAATTTCGAATATTTACAGAGAAATGTATGGTGGTGAATCTGGGCAAGACTTTTTATTTTATATTTGCAAGTTTAAAACTTTGTAAGGAAAGAAGATATCCCCTAAATCTTGCTTATGTCGTGTTCGGTTTCAAATGACATGCAAAATCCCCCCATTGTCCCTTGAGTGTAGTCAAATTTTACTGAAACCTACAACGTAAATCGCCGTTAACATAATATATATAACGCCGTTAGCGCATTCCTGTCCGATTAAGGAACAGAATCTGTTTTGACAATAAACTGCTATAAATTAACTTTGTAATATTTTAGAATCTCCAGTTCTTTATTACTAACATCTTTGACTCTTCATAATACGTACGACGGAGTGCCATACTTTTAATTTGCACTTTTGTGAAAATTTACAGAGCATTTACCCTCGACGAGTTTTAGTCAAAGCTTGCGTTTCTCTGTAAATGTTTTATCTTTGCCAGTATGGAAAAAGCAATCTTGCTTATTTTGAAGTGCGCTTTCAAGCCTTAATTTAGTTTTTGCATTTGTCGAATTGTTCCTAGATTGTAGTCTGAAAACTACACCATAAATCGTTTACATGTTTAGGATTTTAACGATCTGTAGTTTTAGATGAAAATACAAACGTTGAAAATACAAACGTTGAAAATTTAAACAAAACTTGACCGATTCCGAGTTAATTTATACATACCGTAAAAACTCCAGCGTGCGAGAACCCAGTTCTTGGGACGAGTCTGGTGGGATGAAGAACTCGATGTGAACTACTCAATTCGCAGTTGTTTTTACCAGCGCCCTCTGAACCAAAGTTATATGACAAACAAGAGCACTGTTTGGCACATTCCACCTGGCACTGGAACTCTAAATCAACTTTCTTCGAAGAGATGATACTGTCATTAAGACTGACTGAGTTGTGCTTCACTTCGAAAGTTGCTGCGTTCAGTTCTGTGCTACAGAACCGGCTTAGGAGGCTTGAGGAACTGGAACACGGGTAGCAATGAGAGAAAATACGAACTAGTGAAAGAAACAACGAACTGACATGTTTTGGGGACCTCATGTTTCTCATGACATGTTCAGTCAGTGTAATGAAAGAATCACAATTACATCATGCTAAAAAGGAACCGACTAAAATGTATTCACTGGTTCATTGTTCGCAATATGACAGCTGCTGCTACAAGATTATTTTGTCTTTCACGTTTTGGCTTCGCTCCAACAAGTCAATGACAAGTACTGTCATTGAGTAGAACTTTAATATTTCGTTAATAAACTTTATCAAAAAGAGTAGAAATATAAACAGAACAAAACACAATATTTTTGAAATTGAAGAATTTATGGTCCGATTTTGAACCTAATTTCGATTTCTGGCCCGTCGTTTTTTTTTCGAAACCCGGAATAAGTCGAATTCCGAGTCATAGAGACGATTCAGAATAATCAAACAGGAGGAAAATCCGTGTTCGCTTTCACAATAACTCGGAAATCCGAGTAGAAAAAGAGTAGAAATGCAATCAGAATACATTAGACAATAACTTTGAAATTGTTTATGACGTAATATATATGTACGGCGCACCGGGAACTTGGAAATCCGGGAGCTCCTTTTACTCTGCAAACCGGGTCCGTTACTGGACATTATGGCCGCACTTACCCGGGACGCCGAGGCTCCTATTCATATAACATGTGGCCTAAATAGTCTAGCAACTCTCTATTTCATTCATTCTAAAGCCTAGTCCAACTTCACAGAAATTGCAAATAAAAACTTAAACACAGCTGAACCATGCATTGAAAGTTCCAACTTTCCATCCATTGAAAGTTCCAACTTATTTATTAATTTAATCAGAGCTAAGAAAATTTTCTAGGACTAGAATCACAAAACCATGTTAACGAAATCTTTTAAAATAATGGTTTGAGGATTAGATCAGTCCTATCCAGTTAACGCCGAGTCTGAACGAAAAGAACAGAAAGTTATAATTTTCATTTTTTTTGTTTAACCCTTTCGCTACTGAACCGGCCGAAACCGGCCAATGTGAAGCACGTACCTGGAGAAAATTATTGCATCAAACCTAGACATGCTGGAAATACGATGTTGCGATATTATTTCAAGGGATGAATGACTTCAAAAGGCCACACGTTTCTTAATAAAGGAACTTTGAAGTGGATTACAGTTCAATTTAACTTACTACTATAAAAGAGAACAATTATGATGGCGGATAATATCTCTTATGTAAATTACATAATAGGAACATTAAGGGAGACGATATGACTTTATATAATAATCAGTCCGAAACGCATCATGCTCTGATTGGTCAAGAGCCGTGTGTTATTAGAGTACACACACATGGATGGCGTCATGAGCGCGCGCAACCTAAGTATTTCTAAACTCGTGTTTGATAGTTTTTAGTTTCCGATTATTATATCAGAAACAAACGGAGTAGATTGCATTCTGACGTGCACTTGTCCTCTTACAGATGTACAGATGACGCCAAAACGTGAAGAGAACATCAGTGACGTCACTCGACTGCGTCTCGTGGAGCACTTCTTTGTTCCCTTCACGTTGTGACGTCATATGTGCATCTATAAGAAGATAGACGATCTATTTGTTAAATAGACTCGGCGGAGATTGTGTACAGATCTTCACTAGTCAATTTCTTCGAAGATCTAGATGACCAAGTCGACGCACTTAAGTAATGATTCGCCTAAGAAGTAAAACAAAATACAGTAGGCTGCGGCAATGAGCAAGTCCGAACATACGATTTTGTTAGAATATGCCTTAGTGCCGTCTGAGATGTCCACAGTCAAAGTTACAAGTAACTGAAACAGTAACTGAAACAGACATCGAAAAAGTTGTTAAAGGACTCCTCGAAAAGTCTCCTGGAATGGACAAAATAACAGCTAGAGTTCTTTAGGGCAGTTTACCCTTCACACTTTCATATTAATCACAAATCTGTTCAATAATTCGTTCACTTCAAGTACTTTCGCACAATCGTGGAAAACGGCAGAAGTAATACCAACCTTAAAATATGGTGACTTTGATGACCCGACTAATACTCGTCCTATATCTCAGCTACCAATCTTATCAAAGTTTTCGCTATCAGAAAACCTTCGCTGGTCATTCCCTCGCAGGAAACGGGATCGTACTCAATAAAAGCAGACGAGACTGCAACTATAACTTTAATTGTCCCATGCAGGTATAAACGCCGAGGGGGGGTTCTTCAGGGTAAAAAGGGTAGGGGTGACCGTCGGAAAAGCTCGAAAAATACCCTAAAAAATACCAAACCGTGAAACATTTCCCACCCTAAAATGTACCTCATGCTCTAAAAATCACCTTGAAAAATGGATTTCGCTTGGACAACCCCTAAAAAATACTAAATCGCCGATTTCGAACCCTAAAAAATAGGCGACGATAGCCCCTAACCAGCCGAATATAGGAAGAACCCTCCCCCCCCCCCCCCCCCCGGTATAAATGTGTAACGGAAGGAGGCAGACCATATTTAATGTAACGGCCGTACAACTGTGGAACGGTTTAACTCTTGATGTAAAAAAGCAGCCAACTTTTAAAGCTTTTAAAACTGCCTTCCGTAAACAATACTTTAAAGATCAGCTATCCAGTTATAATAGCTCATTTTAAGCCGTAGGCAAATTTTTATAGATCTAGCTCATTTTAAACCGTAGACATAGTATTTATCAATAGGTATCTCTAGTTTTTGTTTTGTTTTTAATCAATTTTTAGATGTTCTAGTGTATTTATATATATATTTATATAATTCTTGTATTCTTAGCTTGAGCGCCACAAGTTTATTAGTACATGTTATACACTATTTAGTGCTCACCCTCGTAAAATAAAGTCTATATTATTATTATCATTATATAGACTAGAGTCGTAACCTTCGTTTATTTGTCTCTGCTTCGCTACTTACAAATCTCTCTCTGATCTGAGTATCGAGGGTGTACCTTCGGTTATAAAGGCAAGCTCTCGTCAACGCATTCAACTATGGAAGGGATAGCTATTAATCTAAAGGTTGTGGCTTCTATTAGCTAACCTTTGTAAGGCAACTAGTGGGTGGGAGTAACCAGTAAAAAGATTGACAAAACAAGAATAAAAGATATTTAGAAAAACTAAGTTGCTTCAAACTATTGACACATATTTTACTGCATGTATAGAGAACGGTCAAGTCTTATAACCGAAAATAGTACGGAAAAAAGTCACTTTTATTAATTAGAGCAAAGTCCAAATTGAATTAAGTACACATCGTAGCTGGTGTAGTCTCCTTCGCACCCGTTCTTAGGAGACTATAGCTGGAGGGACGAGGCGGAGGTTTAGCTTTAGCTAAATCAAGAACCGTCTATTTTATGTGAAATATTCACCTAAACATGACAACTCTGAATTTCTAACGAGACCTGAAACAACCATGGGGCTGATCAAAGTCACGTCCCGGCTAAACCACAGATCGAATTGGAATTTAGCGTGTTGGTTTTTGCACGTTACTCACAAAGCTAACACAAGTTGCCTGTACATAAGTACTTGTAAAATATAGGATATCAGTGAACCCTTCACGAAAGCTAATAATTATAAAAGGTATTATGTTTACGAAGATCAACTCGTTTTGACCCAAAACCATTTTCAACATATTTTTCGGAGCGGAGAGGCCACTCTTAACTATAAGCTAACCAAGAAATATATCATTGAACCATTTTAAAGGCACCTCCTAAGCCTTAAAAAAAGATAAAGGTATTCATTTATATAGCGCAAATTCTATATGAATATATTCAAATGCGCTTCACAAGGTAATTTTTGTGATACGGACTGCTATTGTGGCGCAATGTGCTGCCAACAACAACTTTATTCGTACTCTTATAGTAATGATTTACATGTAATATATAGAAAAATTAAATAGCAAGAGTACTGGGACACCTGAAACAGTAATACAACTAATCGAGTCAGGCTGCCGTACGTACAGTTTACAATCATGAGTGATTGTTAGTACCTCAGAATACCAGGCTGTTGTGTCGGGAGATAATCTCCTACTCTTTCTTGAAATAATAACACAACAGGTTCTTTCACATCCCCCCTCGTATAGATTATTTATCTATAGATTATTTAGCCGTTAACAGAATGAAAACAACTCGTAATGGCTTTGACATTAATACCTTAATCATATACTCAAAAAGAATGATCGATTCTGATTGGCTGAAAGGAGTGCAATGTATCCCAAATTGTACTGTTTGGTTGTAACAGACCCTTTCAGCTTGCTTGTTTGTTGCCCCATTTCAGACCACGTGAGTTTTCCCTTGAGTAATGTTTTTTTTTGTTTTTTTTGTATCCCAAGAGGAAATGTACCACTTTCTATAATTAGAAAACAAAGCACTGAATCCTCTTGAGAACTATCACGTGGTCTGAAATGGGGCAACAAACAGGCAAGCTGAAAGGGTCTATTGCACTCAAAATCAGGAAGTTGTCCATCTATACATCAGAAACAAAAGCTCCAGATTGAAACTGATGTACATATCACAAAGTTGTTTACAGTTATGCTTTGGTAAAGGTGTTTCCGAAAATTCATTTTAGAATACAGAACTAAACATTAACCGGTTTCAGATGCTGTACCATTACTTATTTTAACGGTACTTCAGTTTTTCCGATATTTCCGAAGATTGTCCGAAGATTCATGTAAATTTGATGAGTATATGATTAACAATAAATCATACGGTTTTGTCGTGCAATTCTGGGTATAAATTCGAACTCGTGAGTTTTCAAAGAGCTTAAATTGCTGAACCCATACCGTATATTTATAGACTATATCGAGTACTAATAACTGGTTTTACAATTGTTTGTATCTGGTATTTTATATCCATATCGAATCCTAATTATTATCGATTACTCAAAATGGTTATATGTTTATGAAGTGAAGTGAAGCAACCTTATTTAACGTCGGTAACTCGTGACAGTCTGGTGAGACTGATAAACTTGAGGCCGACGGGAGTCCTACGATTTTACGTCCTTATCCGAGTAGACGCGAAGGTCTAACCATTTGCAGTTGTTTCACAAAGGCAGCACCTTCTACTGAGTTATTTTAAGACCCCGAGTATTGGTCCTACGATTTTACGTCCTTATCCGAGAAGACGTGAAGGTCTAACCATTTGCAGTTGTTTCACAAAGGCAGCACCTTCTACTCAGTTATTTTAAGACCCTGAGTATTGGTCCGGCCGGGGTTTGGACCCGCGACCTCCCGCTCAACATACCAGAGCTTAACCACTGAGCTAACCGGGAGGCGGTTAATATTTTTTATCGTGCATTGCATGTTACAAAACGTCCGTGAAAGGTTAGCACACATACAATTCGTCGATTATCTGAACTGTAACAGAACAATATCAAAGCTACAAAGTGGAAACCGAAAATTTCACTCCACAGAGACTGTTCTACTTCGCTTCACAGATGAGACTTTAACGGAACGTGGACGAGAACAAAATATCCTTGAGCATGCTTTTGGACATGTCCAAAGTTTTTGACAGCATCCGGCATGAACTTCTATTATCCAAGCTTCATACCGTTGACGTCTGCGTGCTACCGCAAAAGACTGGTTTGGGAACTACCTAACCCAACGTAGCCAAATTGTTAGAATAGACCTAGACCAGTCTCCTTGAGATATGGCGTACCTCAGATCTATACTCGGACCTGTATTGTTTACTATGTAAGTGAATTACTTTCTAATGTCGACGATACCAACGTTTTCTTGCCCTCCCCCCCTCCCCCCACCACCCCCCCCCCCCCCGCCATGTGACATAGTTCACTTTATCCTTAAAAAACATTGAAATACTTAGAATCAACTAGTGGGTAGTTAGAAAGCGCAAACTAAGTGACTAAATTTTCAATGAAATAAAGTCCCTTTAAAAGCGGCGGAATGTTAATGATAGATTGTTCCAAGAGAGCATAAGTCAGAGAGGGAATCTCCGATATGCGCATGCGCGCTTGTCTGAATCTTTTCTGTCCGTCGTTCACTAACTGCCCCTGGGTCTCCGAGGATGGCTTGTGCGATGATATTGTCTAATAACATCCATTTTTTATAGTAACCGGAAGCAGATTAGTCGCACACCGCGCACTACAAGATTCCTCTCTTACTTATGCTTTCTTGATTGTTCCTAAAGGACTTTATAATGGTACATAAATGTCTGCATAATCAAGTTCCTGAGTACATTAATAGCAATTTGTCCAACGGTATAAAGTACATAATAGACAGACCAGAAAAGATCTAAATCTACCTCTCTGTAGCCTATGATAGATAGATCAGTTTCAACACGGTAGTTTTAATGGTAATAATTATAAGGCATCAAAGAAGCAAGGAGGTAATTTGTTTAACTTGGTTTTAAAAATATTTATCGATTTGCTATTCCGCAGATCTTCCGGTAGTTTATTCCGAATCGCTTTTTACCGTAGTTGGATTTTGGGACGGAGGCAATTTTAAGTTAGATGATGAGCCTCTTTTATTGTATGCCGTTTGGTCTCTTGTAAATTTATTCATTAAATATTCCGGTGTTGGATTATTAAGTGTCTTAAACATTTCTATCGCTATAATCTTTCTTCTGCGAACCGAAAGTCTATCCCATCCTAATTTTTCAAGGAGGGGGCCAGAGCTAGAGTCATAATTGGAGTATGTAATTATTCTAGCTGTATTTTATGAGCGAGTTCTGTACCCAGCCCCTCCCAAACTACCCGGTATGCTACAATAGTCAAATTTGGGTTGAATAAACGAACTATACATAGTTTGTAGGAATGAAATGGGGACATAAGGCCTAACGCGTTAAAGGGCTCCAACATGCAGCAGGTGATATCTTTTTGAGATCTCCTCAATATGTTTCGACGAACATAACTGAGAGTTCGTCTATGTGCACTCCTAAGAATTTAGCTGATGCTATTATAGGGATGCTCTCACCTCCGATTTGAAGTGTTGGGGAATTCAACCCACTAACAGCCTTTCATCATCGAGGTGTTTTTGTTAGTATCCGCTATTTTAATGTTTTTGCCAGCTAATTGGCCAGGTAAATAATGAGTCCTATTTCCAATCTCATTATTTTGACTCAGACCTCAGTACGTTTTGGCCTTACTGAACTACTACGTACGTATACCGCACCTTCATTAAATTTGACAGAGAACATACGCGTCATGATGAGTCGCGTACCTACAAGTTAAAATGGTCTGTAATGTTTCGTCTTTACAACTCTAATCAACATTCCTTTGGTGTTTACTGATAGAATGTCAGTAGTAATAGCAGTAGTAAAGCTTGACGTTGATCCCGTGATCTGGACTCGTGATCTCGGATGCAGGAGGTGTTCCTGCCTTAGAGGTTATGCTCCTTGTTGTTTCACAGTTCCAGAACAGCCACTCCTCAGAAACCTTCATTCCTTGTACCATCTGGCATGGACTAGCTGGTCTTGGGTATCTGAATACATGTTTAGTGCTATGTCAGCATTTTTACTCGGGTGGTGGTGGTTGGGGAGGGGGGGGGGGGGGGGGGGAAGGGGCACTCTTGTTTATGACGTAATATATATGCAAAGTAAAAGACAGAATTTGTGCAAAGTGCTTGAAAAAAACTGAAGACGAATTCCACTTTTAATCAGACGCCCAATTTATGACTCCCTGAAAAACACGATCATCACTGTTGTACTGACAGTAAACTAAAATACAACATATTATAACGACCACATTATTTATAACATGTTAATAAAGCCACCTCCAGCAGTACAAAAATCAGTAGTATAATTATCTATTTTCCCACTAATTAGACTATGCATATAATCTAGTTTTATGTACTGAGATAGTTATTAGCTTTCTTCGATATCAAGACCAATGTAGAAAAATGTTTAAGGTGCTGATAAAAGAATGTATCAGTATGTATGTATGTATATATATATGCGGCGGTACCGAGTTTTCAACCTAATTTTGATTTCCGGTTCCTGTTTTTCGTAAAAGTATGTCGAATTCCAGGTTATAGACGATTCAGAATAATGAAACAGGGAGAATATCCGGGTTCATTTTCACACTAACACTAATCCGAGTTTGGGAACTATTTTTTATCGTATAACCGGGTCCGGTTCTGTACCCCATGGCCGCACATACCTCCCCGACATTTATCATACAAGTGCCCTCGGGTATTTTTAGTAAATAAAATCAATTTGTGACTGGATAAAGTGTCAACCCAACGTTATTTTCTTCAATGTTTATCTTATAAAGATAATAGAAAAACTTCTTAAGCACTAAAGAGACATTTGATCATTCCAAGGAAGCATTCAAGGATTTTATTTGTCACACACCTGAACAGATAAAAGGGTTTATCTCCGGGAAGTACGATAGGTGAGCTGGCGTTACCGTCTGATCGGCAGCAAAACGTTATTATGGTGTTTCTATCGTATGTCCCATCTGGATACACTCCATAAACTTTGTTTGCATTGCCGTTGTCTTCGTCATCCCAGGTAATGTTGCCTTCCGTGAAACCTGGCGATTAAAAAGGACACAGCGGTCAAACATCGCAAGCATGCGCGATGAATCACTTCTGGCTCTGTGTAAACTCAAACCATCAATTATTAAACGTATAGAGGTCAGACTACTAGTGTTTGCAAGGAGGATTATTTTTGGAATTGTGCTACATATTTTTGTTGAAAGTACATTTTTGTTAGTGATTTTAGAAAAGGGTTACTTTACTTTAGTATGCGTAAAATATGTGTACTATCCTTTCCTGTATCACATGTTACAATATAGATTTCTCCCTTTCTGATTGGTTCTTGGCCATGAACAATAAAGTGGGGCCGTTTACACGACAGGAAAAAATGGCACGGCTCGGATAAAAACTAGAACGGCTCGGATAATTTCATTCGTGTAAACGATCCGTAACCTACTTTTACCCGTGCCTATTTTACCCGTTCTGGTCCCGAAACAGAACGGAACGGATAAAACTGGATTCGGTACCCGTATTTTCAGTTCCTGTGCATCGTGTAAACGCTTACCTACCCGTTCCATTGCTTTTTTCTGAGCCTGCACTGTTTTAGTTGTCCTTATTTGTTTATTTCTGTCCGCATGCGTATTTAGCTCCACTTTCTCGCAATATGGTGGACGATAAACGAGTGAACGGGAAGAGCAAAAAAATGAAAATGAAGGGAAAATGTTATCTTCTAACGAGTCTAAGCTTTATATCTGTTTTTTTTTATGCAACTTCAAAGTAGAACTAATTATAACCGAGTTCCTTCTTAAAAGAAACATAAAGTACACAGCCATTTTACTTTACGAGCGTCAGTGCGACGCATACGAATGACAGTGATCTAAACATTATCATGGGCTCAACCACGGTCCGTTCTCGGAAATATTCTCGTGTAAACAGCCCTTGCCGTTCCACCTAGGCTTGCGGATCGGTGCCACTTTTTATCCGAACCGTTTCAAGATATTTCTCGTGTAAATGGGCAAATGTTCGTGGAACCGGCACTTCTCTCTATCCGAGCCGTTCCTTTTTTCTGTCGTATAAACGGGCTTTAAAAGGACAGACAATGATACCGACGTGAGGCACTTTCGGCATTATCATCATCATCATTGCCATTACTTATTGTTAGCGTTAGTGTTATTATCATTGTTATAAACCGCAAACCTGGATAGGATACGTGTGACCCAATAGCGATACCTACTGCCACGTCATCAATTGTCATTAATGTGCACGCCAACCAGAGATCCATTGGTTCCTGACTAACCTCCTCCGCAGGCATCTCTAATTTTCGAAGAAATAAGATTATGGGCTACCTGAATTCACGATTTTTCCGCGGTCAGTTCCGATACTTAGAGATGGCTGCGAAGGAGGCTATTTCCTGACGGCCTTTGAAATCATGGCTTACATTAGCATAACAATGTTTATCAACACGAAGTATCGCTATACCTGACTGACAAGACCCTTTCTTATAGACGCAGTAGCTACCAGGAGGCCAGTCTCTCTCTCCAGTTGCAGTCATCTTCATACAGAAGGACATGTTCAAGTTGCTTCGCAGAAAGCTTCCCTTCAAGTGGATAGTATTGGACCATCTGTTTGTGCCAGAGTCTTCTGTATCGAAGTATCGCGCACCGGTGTTCCAAGAGAAGCTACTGGCTTTCGGGCACCCCTTCTTCGGCTCTTGAAGTCCGTACGAACCTCGTGGCCAGGTTGCAGTTATCTCTACACAAAAATAGAAAAGTTTTTTCTTTATACATACATCTTATTAGATGATTTTCAGGTAATACGGGCTGATATTTTACGAGTTGCGAATGTACTCTACCCAATGTTAGGTAGGGGTGTGCCGCTGGGGCTCTGAAACCCTTACCCTGTTTAAGACAAAAAAAACTCAAATTTTCATACCCGGCCTGTTCAAGACAAAGTGTTAAAATGTTATATCCCTCTATAAGACAAATAACAAATTATATATACTTGGATGTCAGTGTTTGTGATCTTGTATAATGAGTGTCATAACTAGAAAGTCTTCATTAAGCATTAGACTAAATAACGGCACTAGATAAATACCATACCCTGTTCAAGATGTCGATGTGAAAATGCCGTATACCCTGTCTAAGATCAGAAACTCGAAAAACCATACCCTGTCCAGCGGATCATCCCCGTATTAAGTCAGGTATGACTGGAACTATAGAGGGCTCTTAACTTTACAAGGGATTCATTTCTTGACTACAGAGAGCACTCGTCTACAGGGGAAGGTAGAGAACACTCAGGTGTTAGTAGAGAACACTCAGGTGATTATGTGTCGAGCTAGGATCGATTGTTGTATAGGATCCTTCTCGTTATCATATGATAGGGGACTTGCACTAAGAGATTACGTGACAATTTACGCCATGTTGGAGGGGAAACAAACCCGGTTGCCATGGTATACGGTAGCGTTTGTGGAGTCAAGAACGGTTTGAAAATCCGCTTATATCTCGCTTTGCCTTCTAATCTACTGGCTATATATCTTTAATTCGCATGCAAATGGGGTGAACCCATCACCATCACCGCGATGTGAACCCATCACCAGTTGCTTACCAACTAATAGAACCATTAAGAGTATACATGGCCATGGGATCATTTGGTTTTACACGAGAAGCTAAAAACGGCTACTTTTTAGAGCGAAACGTTGCTTTGAGAGATTGACTTGGTGGCGTTCTTCGGTGCTTACGATCTCTAGAATGGGGCATATCTCGTATATACTGGCTTGAAGTACTCCAGAATATAATGGCCAATGCAGTGTTGAAGGATTAGATAAGGCAGTTTGTAATTTTCGATGGAATTCACCGCCCAGAATTGACTTGTTCTAAACCGCTTGTCTCATATCCTATATCAGCTATATTTCCGCTTTTTTTTTCATCGTTTATTCGCCCGAAAACGCCGAAAACGCACAACGCAAAGAACAGATCAACACACCTGGTAAGTTTGGTCAATTTTTATTGAATATCTACGTTAAAAATGGAAGATGGCTCATCGGGTAGAATCCCATTGTTTTAGGCGACATTTACTCGCGTCCGTGAGATATGAATAATTATGATACGCCTTATTAGATATTCAGCAAAGCGCTTGTGATTGGCTGCTAGGGAATCCTTCTGGGAATACCTCATTCCCATACTTGCTCTTGGGCCTGTCAATCACTGTCATCTATCTTGTCATGGGACTAACTGAAATCCCAAAGCTCTTTAAGAGATTTCAATAGACCTTGGTTACAGTAAAAGATCACCGCAAAATCAATTTGCCGTGGCTACTTGGGTTATAAGTTTTATCGCGCGAAGTTTCCAAACCTATTTCGTTTGCGTTCGAGGTTTGACTCATGACAACATTAAAATGGAGTATAATGTCTGCATTTAGAGCTTATTCGAAAAGCCTAAGTCAAATTCAGCAAGCTTTATTTTAGTGCCATATTTGTGAAACTAGTTAAATAAAAGTGAACCTCGGCATTGTTCGCACGAGCTATCCAAGCGAAAGATTTCAAACTCCATACAAGCTATAAAAGTTTTTTAAACTCTTGACCAAAGCGCTTTATTAAACACGAAATGTCATGATCACTCACTTTGAGAGCGCACCATAAAAATGTGTGGAAACAGTTCTGTAATTTTGTAGCTTTAAAATCAAAATACGAGTTGGTTCAGATCACAGCACTTTACTAAACATAAAATAACGATCATATTCAGAAGTTCGCATCGCTGACCTAAAAGTTTAGAAACAGATTTATGTACTTTTGTAGCTTTAAAATAAGATATCATTGAAGCTTATCTGACCACTAGAAGTCTAGATATCAGTAAAAGAATCGCAACTCGAGTTCAATCAGTAAAGTCGAAAATTATTTTTCGGAACAGTTCGCTTCTAGGCCACACATAATCGTGGGAAAAGTCTCGTTTTAAAGCTTAAGACATAAACAATCCGTCTGTTTAATCGCTTGTGATGCGCTCTTGATTTCTGAACTTGTTTTCTTCGTTGAAGTTTTGTCATTTCACAAAGCGCGTTGGTTTTATACCAAAGGCAAAGTGCCGCTTAACTATAATACTGATCAGAAGCTGGTCCTTAGTAAAGCCTAACCCATGGATACTTTTCGATGAATGCGCGATAACAACGAATCCGGGATTGGAAGTGGGAACGTGAATCCGATATAGTGTTTAACGGTGTATCCCGGATTTGCGTAGTCTCGAGCTTTCTAACGAATTTTAAGAATTGGTGAAGGCAAGCAAAAATCTATAAATCAGCGCGATAAATACAAAAATCCGGCCGAAATTTCTTCTCAAAATCGTTTCATAAGTGCCCGGTATTTTCTTCTAGTGTAAACGCTTACCGAATCCAGGATTGTTATTTTTCAAGAATCGGGATGATTTCGAGTTTTCCTGAAGAAAGTATAGTTTGTATTCTGTAGGATTCACTACGCTACAAACCGCGTAAGAAAAAGAACGCTGGTGTAGAAAGAGTAATAAATAAATAAAGTCCGTGATCGGAGAAAATATGTTCCTTTTTATATCAGATTGTAATTCTAATTACAACGCTAACAGTGATATAGAGAATAAAATGCGAATGCAAAGTTTATCTTGATGCGTCTTCACTTTTTGATGTAGTTCCTTGGCATTTGGTATTGCAGTTTTGTCAAATTCAAAAGCCAGGCGCTACCGCTGATATGATTATCCAACTCGATTGACTAATTAGCTTTCCACTGCCGCCCCTTTGTTTCGGTCTCTTCTATTTTAACCCAGGAGGCGGAGCTTATGTTAGCTTGCCGGTCTCCCGGGAGTTTTGAAAGGTCGATTAATATGCAAGCATTAAGGACAATTTCACTGCTAGAAATACTTTTAAACTTTAATGGCAGAAATATTTAACGGATTTCGATAAAAGAACGCTCGATAACAGATAAGTTATAAAATAATATTTTCCAGTTTTTACAATTTTTAATGATATTAGACTTCGTGAGAAAATAAGTCCTGAATAGCAAATGAGAACACTTTCCATACGTTTTCGACCTGAAATAACCCAAACTTCAGCCTTTATTTAATGGCAGCAGATTCCACTTAATCTACCCCCAAATTAGTGGAAATTGCAGCGTAACATCCCTACTTTAAAATCCCGTGTTTACATTTTTGTAGATATCAGTTTTTAAACCCCAAAATTGGCAATATTTTCAGAGCATAGACCAGTTTGAGGCAGTTTTCTTTGTTATTTGGCATGTGCGGTGGAGCAGAAATTTCAATCCAGCGCGCTTGATCGTGTCACGTGACTAAGTAATGTCGCCTGATTCTGCCTGATGTAATAAATAAATAAATCCCATACAAATCACCTCAAATACTAGTAAAGCTTGGGAGCCGTGTTGTGTTCCGTGTTGTCAACAACAAAGCATCATTCCCATAGAGATGATGTACTCCTACAAATATTCAGTAGGAGAATTAGGACAAGATTTGGATGACAAAGGCACCGTTCAAACCCTGAACTGAAGATGTTGCTATTTTAATTATACGCCCGGGCTTATACGCGACTTTATAGAAACCAACTCGTAAAATTTCGTTCCAGACTGAAAAGTAGCCGTTTTTCAGCTTGTCGCGTGAAACCGACTGATCCATGGCCATATATATTCTTGTTAGTTCTATTACTACTTTATGATGGCTGTCAGTGGATTTTAGTTGGTAAACAAAGCGAGATATAAGCAGATCTTGACCCCACAAACGCTATCGTATCCCATAACAACCGGGTTTGTTTACACTCCAACATGACTGAAATTGTCACGTGATCTATCGCATTTATCTATAGGGGACACTTAGTGTTTATGAGAGGTAATTGCGAGTGGAGAATTAGTTATACATAAATCTATTCTTTTAGCTGCGCGCTAATGAGGTGCTTTGTACACCCCGGTCCCTTGGGTCCTCCTTGAAGTTGTTCACGCCACTTTACGCCTTCCAGCTAACCTCGAGTTCAGTTGTGCTCTCGCGTTCTTTTTTTCGTTGTCATAACACTCGTCAGTTTCCTTAGAGTTTTTTTCTGGGCGTCCGAATAGGTTTATTCCAACTCTTAACCTCCAGCAGTTTTTCCGGGCAGGCATGCACTGGGTTGGAGAACACGTTTCCAGGTTTTTTCCTGCAGCAAGGCGGGTAAATTTTCCCCTGGTGTTTCGTGTCCGGCAGCCTTCCCACTAAAACGGCATTTAGTTATTATACCTTTTTATATGATACTTTTATACAGACCATTCTTTATATTACTGTTATCACTGATATACGGTGTTCACCCTAGTAATAGCTTGTAACTAAACCATTCTGAAATTAATAAATCAGGCGTGCTGGACGGCTACCCCCCACATCATTGTGTTTCGCGAGAGTTTTCTTACCTACTAGCGTCCTCTCGCAGGAACCAGGATCGTACTTAAGCGAATGGAGTTGGAGTTGGAGTTCACCGTACTTTATTGACTTGTCCGGTGCGGACCTCCCGCACCAACCAACTAGTGCGGATACTCCCGCACCAGCCAACTAACTAAATGTTACAATGCTACTGCTTAAGTAATGGTCCAGATAAGAACTGTAGTGGAATCCATTGTTCTGCGGCAATGAGCGTCCCCCACATACGATTTTGCTTGAATATGCCTTAAGTGCTTTAGGAGGTATCTACAGTCCAAACTACATCTCGAAAATAAAGTATTTTTTTATGCTATTGGCTCTTTTTTCTGTGAAAACGCAGAGAAGCCACCATCCAGCCAATCGGATATAGAGAAAACAAAGGATTTTTCAATCGCAAATTTGAGAACTTTCCCCACATACGATATTCTTCGAAATTAAACTATAGTTAGTTTGATCAAAAATAAATTCAAACCACAAAAAAATATCGAATGAAAATGCATTATTTCGATGGGTTTCTATTGAATTTATAAGTATCAACCAATGAAATTACGAGAAAGAATAATAGAAAATTAACACCTTTTAACATTCCTTGCCGTAGACACTACAGTTCTTATCTGGACCATTACTTAAGTAGTAAAGGGTCTGCACGTGTGTGAAAGCTTGCAAGTTATGCTGGGAAAACAAGTTATAAACCTGTTTGACCAGATGTACAGCTTAATGACGTAACGTAAAAATCGTACGCCCAAACGAACCTTAAAACGAATTTTAAAGTATTTTAGAATTATGAAACTATCCAAATTTAACAATGTTCGTTTTAAGACGGTAAGATCTAATTGTCCAAGAAGAAATATCTAGGTTAAAATCGAAAAGAAGTGAATTCTAGGAGATAAAAGTTCTCTCTAGTCAATGACTAAATAAACAAAATGACATACGCTCAAGGAGGTGCTTATTCACTGTATCGCGTGAATCGAACTTGTATAACTTATACACGCAGAAGTTCTGCTAAATCTATATGTGTTATCAGAAGATAACAACAGGATGCAAAACTACATTAAGATTAAGATTAAGATAGATTGACAACCAATAATTACTAAGCTAGTATTACCTTGGACTAGAGACTGACTTCAGCAAGGTAAAATATCGTCAAAGACACATTTAGAATAAAATGAACTCAGTTGAAATGCACAAGATAAAAAGGCATTGATTTAAAGAGGGATTATCCTCGGTAATAGTAGTAAAAACTGAGTTTAACGTAGGTTAAAGACTAAGTATAGGTTTTTGTGGGAACGCCTTATACAAACAACGTATGCTGAAACTTAAGAAGAACATCCGTAGGAATAAATATCCTAACTACAATTTAATTACCTATATCACTATTTCATCCCTTAGTTCCATTAATGCTACTTTCCAAAAAGGCCATCAGGACACTCTGGCGCCATAATGACAGCTTTCTTTGCAAGGAGACCTGCGTTGTCACTTAATTTCGCTAATCTCGAGCGCCGTTAATTACGTATCCAATTATGAAACATATCCTTTTAAGTTTCCTTTTATCTGTAGTTTTGTTTAACCATTAATATTTAATTTAAGGAACTGATATGTTCTCGTAACATTACTAGCGAATCCTCAGGATTGGATTCCAAATCCAACCGGAGAAATTGACTTGTAACTCTACCTCTCCTTTTAATTATATTTTAAATATATATATTCTAGCTGTGAGCGGCTAGTTCACTACGTTTGGCCGAACGTTAAATGACTGGCTGCAGTCGCTGTAAAGTATCCCCAAACCAACCTCAAATGTCAATAGTGATAATTGTGTCAGAAGAGGAAACTCCACAGTAATTACCCTAGGGGCCAAGATATTGATTACATGTATACATTAAGAAAACCACTATTCCTTGGCTTTAATAACGCCAATTTTACACTAAAAGAGAAACGACAACGTGTAACAATTGTGTTCTCATTGCTTATAAATAGAAATGTTTTCTATTCGGCTGAACGAAGTGAAAGAAAATAGACCTATTTTCTCCAGTGTGTGCCAACTTCGTTCCCAGTGTCTTCTCGGTCAGATCCAAGATGGCGGCTACTCCGAGAGAAGACCCTGGAAAAGGCTGGATCACGTGATCAAATACTCCCAGATTTTGGGAGTATTTGTCACGTGATTTGACGATCTAAGGCTCTACATACACAACGTGTTGAAGGTTATTTAAAATAGTTTTATTGATGACATTTGACCTGAAATTTGAGCAATCGAATCTATATACAAGTTCATCTCTCTGGACTCCGCATTGTAAGAACAACCATTGGGTCATAACCGAAGAGCCAATCAGAATACGTGACATTTAAGCCCTCTGGAGTAGCCGCCATCTTGGATCTGACCGAGAAGACCCTGGGGACGAGGTTTCAGTGTGTGCTACTGTTCTGGTCAGCGGTATGTCCGCTGAGATTTAGGATTCTTACCGCATCGAGAGCCACTGAATCCGGCGGCGCATGCGCAGACGTAGGTGCTTCTTTTGAAATCTGGTAGACATGTCCCGTTGTTAAGGCAGGGAGTTGTAATGCATTCCTAGTTAAAACCAAATGGGCTTGAAAGATATGTGCGAGGTTTGTTTAACTCGAGCATTTATTCACGTGGCTCATAATATGAATGTCACTACATGACATCTCCCTTTCTTTTACGAAATAAATGGTTTATGTCCCGTGTGAAGTTTGCTGAACTCAATGTTTTATTTACTTCAAAAACCTGACTCGAGCGCCTGTCAAAATTGTTCTAGATATCTTCAGTACCGCACAATGTCATCCGGATGAGCTGAATATTTTTTTTCTTCATTCAAATGATAAACAAGCAATCATATGAGTTATCGTCTGTAATTAATAATTTACAAAACTGGTGACATTTGAAAAATAGTCTCGGCGCGTGCAATTTTGTGAGATTTTGGCACATTCAATTTTCAAACATCACTCGTGTTGTAAATCATCAATTGCACTCGCACACACATAATTACCTTCATGTAGACCAATTCAGGATATAATTCACAAACGTTTCTGAAGGTAACACATCCGTGACGACATATATGGCAAAGCGAAAATATATTGCAAAGATTGATACTTACCTTATTTTTTGATTGAAGAGTGGTGGATCTAAACATGACAAGGTTATGACAAACACTGAACGTTTAGGGGGGAGGGGTCCAGACGTGGACGTTAATGTGGGGCATTAAGACCAAACAGTTCTGAGAACGAGATTGGAGCAAAAACATGAGCCAACATGGCGGCCCGGCATGGACGTTAAAAAAAGCGGGGAACAAAGAATATGTCGACGGTCTCTTAGTCTTGATAACGACACCGGCAACTAGCTATACCATTAATTATACATGACCTAACACCGCTTTCAATTTGTTCCACCTGCCGCACATTGAAACACCATATATATATATAGAACACAATAAACACTTATTTAAGTATTATGTAAAACACTCAGAGCTGTTTTCATATAAGCGATTTCTAAATACAGTGAGAGGGTGATTGAAAACCGAGGCAAAGCCGAGGTTTTTCAACCCATTCTCGCTGTATTTAGAAGTAATGTTTCAAGGCCGACAATGCCGACCCCCTGGGTCTATAAAGACACGAAGAAGACCGAAGATCCAAAAACCGAAGACCCCTTTTTTTCGTTATATCATCCCGTTTAATCACGAAACATCGTCAAACCACTTCACTACTGCTAAGGAGACCAATTAGTGATAAAATATTTGTGAT
Organism: Actinernus sp. WN-2022; assembly: GCA_030867875.1. Lineage (NCBI taxonomy): Eukaryota > Metazoa > Cnidaria > Anthozoa > Actiniaria > Actinernidae > Actinernus > Actinernus sp. WN-2022. The sequence continues at coordinate 21,299,245 of JAOWCC010001501.1, forward strand.
CTTCGTTTTATAGTTTTACCCCCCCCCCCCCCCTCTCCAAAAAAAACAATAACTAAAAAAACGAAGACCCTCTCCAAATCCCTTGAAATTTGCTATACGGCCTTTTTAACATACCAAAACCGCAGCTCCATACTCGCGAATACTCAAAACACAGCAAAACCGGTAAAATATTCAGGGTCTTCGTTTTATAGTTTACCCCCACCCTCTAAAAAACACACTATAAAACGAAGACCCTCTCCAAATTCCTTGAAATTTGCAAAACGGAAGATTCGATACTTTAAAATGGAGATGCCTGCGGAGGAGGCTAACCTATTGAGTATTCAGCTAATGAACAAAGGTTCACCCTTGCTCGATTCTTTTCAAAAGTTTTGCCTCGCTCGATTTTGTGCAAATTCGGCTTACCCCCCCCCCCCCCCCCCCCCCCACCCCACCACAAATTCAAATGGTCCGTCCCTAAGTGATTTATGTGCAGTAAAACGTGTCACGTGGTCTGCCATGTGACTTAGACCACGAAATCTGTGAATCAAAAATGCGGCTCCGAGACACAGTGCGGATAATGAATGGATATGCATGGTAAGGTTAAAGCCTTTGACCTATTTCAGCTTAGAAAAAATGACTACAATGTTTCGTTAACGAGTTATTAAGGCGAAAATATGCAAAATACGTCACGTGACTTGTTATACCCTTGATATTTCCTTATCTTTACACGATAGTCATGTTTTCTAAGCGTGGACTAAAACACTACTGGAAGAGGAATATTTCAGCAGGGTTACTTTTTCAAATTTCATTCAACCAGCTATATTGCTAAAACCAAAACAAACCAGAAGCAACAGCAACAGTAACATTCATATTTTTCTCGTAGTTCTCCTTGATAATCGCGTAGTTTAGGTTAAGCATTGCTTGTAAAAAGTAAAAAGAACGAGACAAACACTGATTTGGTCGGCTTGAATTGTCGTGTAATCTCTTTACTGTATTAGCCCCGGCTTTAATCCCCTTAATAGCCCGACTGGAAAAGTGACGGGGAGGAGAGGGGGGTGCTTGTTCGAGGGGGGCGCTTATTTCAAATTTCCGTTAAAAAGGTGGGCGCTTATTCGAGGGGGGCGCTTATTAGAGGGTGGGCGCTTATTCGAGGAAATACGGTATTAGTATTATGGTGTGATAAGATTATGTTTAAGCTGTTGTTCCTGTTAGAAGTATTTATATACGGTAAAAATATTTTCTGTTAAATGGACCAGGCCTAACATGCTTGAGTTGTTTGTTTCATTTGGAGAAAAAAAGATTTGCACGGAAGTAGTTCTGAAAGAGGAATTATATTTTCAAGATTTAGGTAGTTTGTAAATCACTTTAGAGACACCATAAAATACGTATTTGATTTTTTTGACAGTCATTTTAGAAACAGGCAACCACTGGAGAATTTTCGATTGGTCTACTGATGCTTTTGTGTGAGCGAGTACCTGCTGTTTTGTAATATACCTTTATCATTTATTGGGGGGAGGGGGTAAGCTATAAAACGAAGCGATTTGGGAGAGGGTCTTCCTTTTATAGTTTTTTTTTTGGGGGGGGGGGGGGAAGTAAACTATAAAACGAAGACTCTGATTATTTTCCCGGTTTTGTGTGTTTTCAGTGTTCGCGAGCACGGAACTGCGGTTTTGGAGTGTTTTTCAGGCCTTATGCCTGACCTAAGTTACTGCGTAGGCATTTTAAAATGTTTGCATACTAAGAATACAGTTTATCTCTAGCAGTAGCACGCTCCGACGAAACATCTGGGTGCCACTGGTCTGGTCTAAAGTTACTCCGTATAGCCTCCTCCGCAGGTATCTCTATTTTTTGAAGAAATCAGATTATGGGCTCCCTGTGGCAGGTGAAGAAAAGAGAGGGAGATTGGAGCCAAGAGAGAAGAGAGCGAAAGGAAAAGATGCCTGCCAAAAATCGACATTTTATCGCCACTTCGCGCGGGTTTTTGTGCGCATAACAATATATATTTGGGGAGGGGTGGGTCATAATTTTTGTGAATGAAAGCAATCAAATCGCTCATCGCCGTAGCCTGAAATACAGCCGCCTCCTCAGCTCGGAGCTAGCCGATTTTAGGCTATCAAGTTTATAATGTGGCTTACCTGTTGATATCGGAACTCTACGAAGCAGAATTCTCTGCTTTCGTTTGAACGCTCCAAATTCTTTCCTACTGCAGGTCCCGCCATACCAAAAGTCACACAAGAAAAATAGTACGAAATCATGACGAAATGGAACTTTAACAGTGCCACTACTAAACTATTTTTGCTGCTGGCAAATTCTGCACTTAAATATTTCAGCTGGGAAATTTAGAAATTCTTCATGAACTTTAGGCTGGCTGGCGCTGCAGAACAGCTGTTCGTCTGCCAGCTGAAAAACAATTCCCTTAAATATGTTTAAATACATCTGATTTGTTATAAAAACATCAGAATGTTTGTTTTTATGAAGTTTTACCGTTGGGTGTTCCTGTTCTATACACCAGAATACTGCAAATTTATTCTTCTATCTGAATTTAGCGGTAAGTAGTCAGTTCAGACATGCGTATTCAAGCTAAACCCAGTTTTCCTCTGCTTGGTTGTTCCTAAACCAGTAACGTCTTGTAAAAATTCACTTCACTCGCGAAAGCAAATTCAAATTTGTACGGTCGAAATCTTAATATAATCACTCCAAACAGTTACCAGTTGCAGATTATATGTTACTTAACTTTGATTTGAAGGTAAGTGGAAGTCATATATCATTTTATTTGTTTTATAAGGCAAAATAGCTTCCAAATCCATGTATTTTTGAGTGAAATGACTGGGCCGATACCGGAAGTGAGTGTACGCTTTTGTACGCAATGACTTTGATATGGAGCATGAAGTAATAAAATAAACAAAATCGGGGACACGATTTCTTCGGTCAAATTGAAATTAACATGGCTTTTGGTTGGTAAGTTTTCGACTAAATCAATTGCAAAGGTTTTCGTCGCACTCGATATCTATGTACAACAAATTTGCATATTATGGCTCCCGTTCATGTGTATCATGCACGACCGCTGTGAAAGTTCCAGATTCAATCAAACCCGTTAATCAAAACATAAACGAGTGATTTTCGATCTACTTCAGTTACATATAAACTAACATGCGACTGTATGAAATAACCCGTGGAAATAAGAATCAACAAGCGTGTATGTGGTAAGTTCAACTCAGTTCCGACGTGTTATTTTCACAGCTTCGCCGTGGAGTATAAACACTAACTGACACTAACGCTCCGTATATAATAAAAACTAGCTACCGCTTGCGGGTTCCAAGGGGGCAGTGATTAGTTGTCTTGGCATTTCTTCTTGCTCGGCTGGTTTTCGAACAATCGAAATATCTTATCAGTTTTCGACTAAATCAACTGAAATGTCGGCGGTACCGTTTGGAATCAACACTGCTTCTATTTTATACTCGATGGAAATTTGATTCACTTTGACTGCCTTTAGGGTCGCTATATATATATATTAATGGCGACTTTTGTCCCGACGGTATCTAGAAATCTTTGATCTCCTCAGTTATAATTGTTTAGCCTGTGCGAAGCGGCTGGTTGTTTGGTTGTTCGACAATTCCATCGGTTCCTCAAACTTCTCTCGACTTTTCGATATGAAGTTCTTCAGTTGCTGCCCTGAAATTGTTATAAACTTCATCTTCTTCGTCCTCGATATTTTGTCGTTTCTCCGCCTTAACTTTCTTCAAAGCTAAGTCTTTAAAGCATAATGCTAAATTTTACATATTCGATGGTGCAATGAGCTGAGTAAAAAAAATATCCGAAGTTAAGGGACCCGTTTAGTTTTGGAAGTTACAATTACCTCCCTAGGGTACCCCGGGTCCTGTGACAAGTCCTTGGGGTACAGCGACATGTCCATACCCATAGATTTTTGGCAGGCATCTCTTTCTTCTTTTTTCTCTCCCTCCCCTCCCCAGTCCTCCTTTTCTCTCCCGGAGTCACAGGTAATCCAATTCACGATTTTTTAAATCTGATTTCTTCGAAAATTAGAGATGCCTGCGGAGGAGGCTAACTCCGTACGCATTTAAAATGTTTACATACGAAAATACCGGTTTATCGCTAGCAGTAGCACGCTCCGACGAAACGTCTGGGTGCCACTGGGCTGACCTAAAGTTACTCCGTACGCATTTAAAATGTTTACATACAAAAAATTCTGGTTAATATTTGAAAAAACTGCTTAAAATAACATCAAGGCGTTCCTGACAGAGATATTCTATTTAACAGGAGTTTTTACGCAGTTATAACAGCACCAATATTGTACCCTCTTTAGGTTTTCTTTAGGTAATACACAGATCAAGGAAATATTATTAATTTAGAAAATGTACAGCATAATAATTTGTTTTAAAACGGAAACGCCGAATAGCCGCATTACAAAACAAAGAATAGAATAGAATAGAATAGAAACTTTATTTAGACACGGTAGTTTTAACAGTAACTAAGACTGGTTTACATAAAAGCCGTGTGTAAAAATCTGTACATCAACATTAAATGATATTACATTTCATTAAAATCTGCTAAAAACGCCAGAGTCAGTTCTTTTAGCGTTCGTGTACGATATATTATACTATAGTAATTGTAATTGTAAGAGAGTAAATTATAAGGCGTCAAAGAAGCAGGGAGTTAGACCATTTAGCTTAGTTTTAAATGTATTTAACGATTTGCTAGTCCTCAGGTCTTCTGTTAAATTATTCCAAATATGTGCTCCTCTGTAGCCGAATCGCTTTTTACCATAATTCGTTTTGGGGAGGGACAGTTGGAATTTTGATGATGAACCTCTTGTGTTATATGGTGTATGAACCCTATTAAATGTGTGTATTAAATACCCAGGCGCTTGGTTATTATAGATCTTAAACATTTCTATTGCTAAAAGTTTGCGCCTGCGTATTATTAATCTGTCCCAACCCAGTTCGTGAAGTATTGGGCCAGAGCTAGAATCGAAACTAGACTGTGTTATTATTCTAGCAGCCCTATTTTGGAGTTTTTGGAGTTTATTTGCGAGTTCAGTACCCAGGCTCTCCCAAACTATGCTGCAATAATCAAATTTAGGTTGAATAAATGAGTGGTACATAGTCTTGAGGGAGGACATGGGCACGTAGGGCCGTACGCGCTTGAGAGCTCCAATAGAAGATGATAATTGCTTAGAGATCTTCTCAATGTGTTTTGACCATGTCAATGTTTCATCCATGCCACATGAGATAATCTCTGGCGAGAGCCTACTAATAAAAACTCTGTTTTTGTAGCATTCAGACTCAACTTGTTTGCTTTCAGCCACTCATAAATATGTTGTAAGTCTGTATTCAATTTAGATTCAATGTCATCACATGATGAACCTGCCATTGTAAGACAAGTATCATCTGCGTACATTTGAGTGTCTGAGAATTTTAAGCAATCAGGAAGGTCATTTATATATATCAGGAACAACAAGGGTCCCAAAATTGTTCCTTGAGGGACGCCACAGGAGAGTACCCCAAAGTCTGACATTTCACCGTTGACCACACACCTTTGCTTTCGTTCGTTGAGATACGATCTAAACCACGCAATACTTGGAGAAGTCAAGCCGTAACTTTCTAGCTTTTGAAGCAAAACATTGTGGTCAACGGTGTCAAAAGCTTTTTTCAGGTCTACAAAAACAGTTGCATTAATCAGACCTTTGTCAATATTTAACGACCATTTGTCCGTAGCATGGAGCAAAGGGTTGAATTAGGTACAGTACGGATACTAAACCTAGGGCCCTTGCATATGCTACGTATTGAATTCAATAAAATACAAAATAACAAATCTTACGTTTTGTGATCTGTGAGTTACTCACCGCCTGTCATGTGTTTCCAAATACCCTTTCCGCAGTTTTAAAATTTAGGCCAGCCCAGCCAGGGCCCGCATCACCTCCACATAGTAGAAGAAGGATCTCCAATATAAATTAATTATGAAAACGTTTTTTTTCTTCACATCCTAGGCTTGAGATAGCTGGGTAACTGATAGCGCACATCGCGTTTACCGGCAACGATCAGTTAGTGTTCTTAAAACATGGAATGTTAGCATTGATTGGCTCATACATATATCTTTACCAGAAATGTCTTCTCAGAGAGTAGAGTATCCTGTCTGTATTATGGCAAATATATTTCGTATTTAGAGATTGTGACGATGACGAGTCGACTGATCTCACTGGTTTCCCGCCAGAATAATTCTTTGTTGAGGTCAAAGGAAAGCACACCGTTTCATAGCCATGTCCGAAACAAGTATTTGTCGAAATTGAACGAGACATTTGATACTGTAGTAGAACTAGAGCCCATCTGGGCTTTCACTCGGGCCACATGAGATTGAAGATGAAATACACTTTCATTTGAAATCCTCTTAGTAATAACCGAAGGGAAGAATTATTAGCTGAATTTAGCAGTCTTTAGGAGTGGCCGGTAGCGCGGTGACATGCATTCTCTGCTCCCCTAGTATATATATTTCTCGTGTATGAAAATTAAATAAGTTGACCTCTACTTATTCATGTACCGCACGCTTACAATTTAGTCTGCTGTTCTCAAGGTTCAGAGTACTAATATATGAGTGTCTCAAATATATGTTTATATTTGTCCCATATTATAAGTTGTATCCTGTCCACCTATGATGGAGCTATCATATGATATATTTCTCTACTGTTCATTCTACCCTGCGGCTCTTTATCGCAGCTCGCGTCCATATTGGTATTTATTAACTGAAATACCCTCCTTCCCAAAACTGATCAGCTCATTATATTACAGAACTATCAAGGGAACCGTTGGAAGCCTTTAATTTCTCGAACCAAAACCTCGGCCGTGAGAGGATTCTTGTTTAAGTCGACCTTTAGAGTTGAATATTGCTTCGCTCATCAAATTATTCTGTGCGATCGAGTGTTTATTTCTCCGGCTCCGACAAGAGCGCCAGTTGCAATATCCTGAGCCTGTTGGAAGGCTTTCGCACGAGTGAAGTTAAATAAAACATTAAACTGCTTACATTTGAGAGATGGGACTCCAAATTTGAGAGAGATTTGCTCGCGGATCCACCATTTTGATTTACTGTATTAAATTATGTACAGAAATTAACCTGGCGAGTGTTGCGTGATCAGCACAGTGCGATCTGATTGGTGTGGATTTGACCTTTAACGCATGCGCAGAAAGCTTGCTGCACAGAATAAAAAAAAAAACGCTTGCATTTTAAGACTCCAATCAGACCAAAGAATGAGACTAAAATTTCATCTTGAGAGGACGACCCTTGTTCTTCATACGGACGGCCATTTTCCAAATTGAATGGAATTACTTTTCAACTTTGGAATTATGTCCACCGGATAACTCAAAGTGAGCTTGCACATACCGAAGTATATTTGGGGTTTAATCCACAGATTCTGAAGCTGAGGACATATCCGTGACCGTCTGCTAGTATCGAGCAGTTGTAAACTACAAACACTGCGAAAGGGCAAATTGAGGCCCTTCTTCAGTTGGCGCCATGTCTAGAACGGTGATATCAGGTTGCGAGAACCGAATTATGAAGTTAATAAAACGCATCACACTAAAATGAGTTTGAAATGTAAAGGCCATCATGACAGCTTTAGTCAGTTTCGTTGACAGAACATAACACCTAACCTGACCACAACTTAATTACTTAATCCTCGGGTGTACTTACAGTACAAACCCACTTGCGTCCTCTCATGTTACGGGATGATAGAACGGGAAAAAAAGGGTCTTCGGTCTTCGGTCTTCGGTCTTCGTTTTATAGACACCCGTCAAGTTAATACTTGCATATTCCATGTATTCCTCGACTACTTTTCCTCTATTAGTACAGTTGTGGATTAACAATGCACACGAGAAAAGCAAGAAAATAAAACGCACGGAGAGCTTGGACTCCGAGAGGTGTAGTTATGAAATTATTCTTCAACCTTTTCTGTTTTCTTTTTCCACAAAATTGGGTCGGTCGATCGGGTGATGGTAAAAATTTGTTTTACTATGACGGCCTTAGCAGGAATAAAATAATCGGGGATATTGCAAGTAATTTGAAACCTCATCAAAATTTAGTAATCTATGACAACAACTAATAACCTGGATGGTTTGTACTCTGAAAACTACACCATAAATTTAGGATTTTACGATTTAAGATGTTATCACAAGCCCTAGGCCCTTGAAATAGGTACGTACAAAACTTGACCGATTCCGAGTTAATTTATACATACCGTAAAAACTCCAGCGTGCGAGAACCCAGTTCTTGGGACGAGTCTGGTGGGATGAAGAACTCGATGCGAACTACTCAATTCGCAATTGTTTTTACCAGCGCCCTCTGAACCAAAGTTATATGACAAACAAAAACACTGTTTGGCACATTCCACCTGGCACTGGAACTCTAAATCAACTTTCTTCGAAGAGATGATACTGTCATTAAGACTGACTGAGTTGTGCTTCACTTCGAAAGTTGCTGCGTTCAGTTCTGTGCTACAGAACCGGCTGAGGAGGCTTGAGGAACTGGAACACGGGTAGCAATGAGAGAAAATACGAACTAGTGAAAGAAACAACGAACTGACATGTTTTGGGGACCTCATGTTTCTCATGACATGTTCAGTCAGTGTAATGAAAGAATCACAGTTACATCATGCTAAAAAGGAACCGACTATTAAAATGTATTCAGTTCATTGGTCGCAATATGACAGCTGCTGCTACAATATTTTTTCTTTCACATTTTGGCTTCGCTCCAACAAGGTGACTGTCATTGTGTAGAACTTTTAATTACTGTTTCGTTAATAAACTTTATCAAAAAGAGTAGAAATATAAACAAAACACAATTTATGGCACGATTTTGAACCAATTTTTTTAGTAATTTCGATTTCCGGCCCGTCGTTCCGGAATAAGTCGAATTCCGAGTTATAGAGACGATTCAAAATAATCAAACAGGAGGAAAATCCGTGTTCGTTTTCACAATAACTCGGAAATCCGAGTAGAAAAAGAGTAGAAATGCAAACAGAATACATTAGACAATAACTTTGAAATTCATGAATTTATGTTGATGCATCTTGTCAGAAGTCGATAACCAGAAGTGTCCATCTGGTATTGGGGTAGCGGCCCATCAGTTTACAGAGTAGTCTATTTTTAGAAATGCCAATCTCAAATTTCGCGGCCGGGGAAAATCAATGGCGGACATTGGCTCAGATGCGGGAGTTAGGACTCCGGCGGGGCACTAATGTATACGACGTAAATGAGATGTGCGGCGGTACGGGGTACAGGTTTGCAATTTGAGCCCAATTTGGCAAACTGAGTCTTGTTTTGGAGCAAATCAACTATCAATTCGGGTTGATTTTCATAAATTTATTGGAAATTCTGGTTAATAAAAACACCTTCATTACATTTTATTTTGCAAACTGGGTCGGGCTCTGAAGACGATACCTCACATACCTCTCCTTTATTATGCAAGCAGTGCCCCCCGGTTTGAAGCTCAGTACATACAGTTCGCCAAAGCGGTGCTACAAACTACAATGCTAAGTACGGTGGCAAATGTCGGGCTTTTGACGACTAAAATTGAAGATATTGGAATTGTAATGAAACGAAATGTATAGACTGATCATCTCTACCTCTGCTAATGGATCTTGGGGTGATTTGAGAAAGTTAAAAGTGATTTTCAAGTCTTCAAGTGTTGCCTAGCGACGAGTATAAAAGTTTGAATTACGACAATGAATGAAAACGGAACCGAAAATTCACATTCATCTGGCCAGGAACAACTGACATTATACAAGGACAAAATTAAATCAAAGTAAGCCAAGTTTACTTTTACTTTTTTATTTAATTGTTTTGTTTTTAATCCATTGAAATCAGCCTTGGAAACTCGGTCGCATATGACCCGTTGCCGTGAGGCATTTGATTCAAATCTTCTAATAATCTTGTTCACTGGTTGTCTGAAGGAAAAACCCTTGTTTGTACTAATTTTAAGAACTGGAATTTCATTTCCAGCTGCGATAGTTGCGTTCAGTTTTCTAGTTTTCGATTGTAAAGTTTATTCTTGGAGATGTACAACAGTTAGTGTCTTTAATAAATCAGCAAAGTGACAACTGTTTCATTGTTTGATTGTGCTTGATGAACTGCCTGAAATCAAACTTCGCTTCTTGCTAGTGTTAAGTGTTCCAGAAATTGACTTTTTTCACAGTTTATAGCTATTTTCTTTCAGTTCCAGTCGATTATTAAGCCTTGCTTGGAGATTTGCCGGGCTGTTCTTTTATCTGCCAAACGCAAATTACTTACAGGATTTTCAAATGTTCACTGACTTGAGCTCAAACTCAAAGTAAACAAACTCGGTGCACTTAATTACTCTTGAGAGAACATGTTATTGTCTTTTTCAGTACATTTCTTAGGTCATATTATAAACAAAAATAGCATGATTTGTATGTGATATTTATCACTTGCTGTATTTATGCCAAATATCACTACAAAAATCTGTGTTTATGAACCAAAAGACAAAACTTAGCTTCGTTCTGTATACATCACACAAGTGCTGTAAACACGAAGTCTGAAACGGATGAAATGGGAAAATAAAAGTTTACAAAGGAACCACATGTTCTGGTTTATAATGGTCTTTCCTGAACATATGGTGCTCACCAGTTCTTGCCTGTTATAAATGAGAAATAGCTGATTATCAAGAAGTTTCTACACTAGCAAGTAGCATTCGCTCGCCTTGTCCGCCAAAATTTTGTCGCATATATAATTAACTGTACAATATTACAAACAAAGGAAATCGCTACATTAGCCAATCAGGTACTGCTGATAAATTTTAGAAGAATATGATTGGCTGCGAGATGGCGGGAAAAGCTTTCTATAAATAGACTACTCTGTAAACTGATGGGCCAAACCCTAAAGTGGGAGATGGACACTTCTGGTTATGGACTTCTGATCTTGTTTATGACGTAATCTATATGTACGGCGACACCGAGGCTCCTATTCATAGAACATGGCCTAAACGTACGTTCTAGCAACTCTCTATTTACTTCTTTCTAAAGCCAAGTCCAACTTCACAGAAATTGCAAATATACTCATTCCGCCGCCCGCCCCGCCGAGAGGACGCATCAGGGTGTATCTGCACGGTACCCGGCGTTTGCGGTTTCCAGGGGTGTAATATTCCTTCAACAAAGCAAGATTAATTTGTCAGCAAAGCAAAGCGATTCATCCACGCAAAGCGATTCATCCACGCAAGGCGATTCATCCACGTTTAAGTTAAATTTCTTAAAACTAGTAAGTTCTGAAGCCCGGAACACAACGCGATTCAGCTACGCCGGTTTAAATTTTCACTCAGAATAGTAAGTTCCGAGTCCTCGGGACGCAAAGCGATTCATCCACATTTAGGTCCTAACATTCTTACAACTAGTAAGTTCCGAAGACGGGGACACAAAGCGATTCAGCCACGTTTAGATTTAAACTGAGTCACTAGCCGAGCAAGTTTAGCCTGCGTCGCATCCGAACTAAACCTTCGGATGCGACGCAGGCTTAGTCGAATAATGCCAATTTAATTCCGAGTGATATAGCAAGTTCCGAAGCCGGGACGCAACGACGTTTAGGTTTTAACTAGTCAGTAGTAAGTTTTCCCTCGCTAGCAGTTTTTCCTCCGTTGGAGGAGCCGGAGGTGATCAGAGGCGTTCCCATCTAGTCTCGGCGGTCACATTGGCTTCATAATTTATGCTTCATTTTTAGTAGTTTCTACTTCTGACACCACGTAATATACTGTGTATATATGTACCCGAGGCAATTGGTAAAGTAGAACTGTTTTTAATACGTACTCGGTGAACTCTGTGAGTGTATGTAATACAATTCATGGGTGTGTATTAATACATTGACACAAGTGTCAATCAGATCATAATAGGCATAAGGGTTACATTACTACATCTGCCTTCTAAGAAAATAATGGATCGAATTTGTCCAATCATTGTTCAGCATGAATGGGCTGGAGGTGTGATGGTTTTTTAACTCAAGGATGCACGCATGTGCAGAACGAGTTATTGGGGTTATGCGAGATAATTTATACAGATTTTTCCTGTGGATCGACAGCACGCCGTTGACTTTCCGAAAGAGGTTTGATTTTCCGAAGATAAATTGACGGACGTTTATGGTACGCGTCCAAGGTTTCGAGTTCAAACTGTTATCGGAGAAGACGCTTTGATGCTTTCGAAAGGATTTGGTCATGTTGTTAAAGGTAAATATACCGAAATGACTTATAATTAACTAGTTACACGATAAATAGCAGAGCTTTGAGTGTGCAAGTTGTGGAAATCCACGCAGACAGTGAATAAGCTCCTCCTTGAGCTTATGTCATTTTGTTTGTTTAGTCATTGACTAGAGAGAACGTTTACCTAACTGATTTCACTTGTTTTCGATTTTAACCTAGATATTTTTTCTTGGACAGTTAGATCTTACTATCTTAAAACAAACATCCTTGAACTTGGTGAATTCCGTAATTCTAAAATACTCTAAAATTCGTTTTAAGGTTCTTTTGGGCGTACGATTTTACGTTACGTCATGAAGCTGTATATCTGGTAGAACAGGTTTATAACTTGTTTTCCCAGCATCACTTTCAAGCTTGAACACGCGTGTGTGTCTTTACTTCTTTTACTGCTTAAAAGCAGTAGCATTGTAAAATTTAGTGAAGTTGGTTGGTGCGGGGGATCCGCATGGAGTTGGTTGGCGTGGAGCTTACCGCGGAGTACACATAAAGAACGTCCAACTCAAGTCTCGTCTACTCTCTCAGAGTACGATCCCGGTTCCTGCGAAAGAACGCCAGTTTAAGAAAACTCTCGCAAAACAAACTGACCGCTACAACTATATTGTAAAAAAAAACATTCGTTCGTCGTTTCGTTTAGCTCAGCAGAACAGAATAGCATAGAGTGTTCAGTTTTGGCCGTATATGCACGACAAAGCTCCTAGAGTGTCATGGCACGTTCATAATACATCCCAAGGCTCAGGAATCGAACGTGTTGCACTCTTTACTCGTCAGGGTGAATACAAGCTTAAAGTTCAATTGAACGACGAGGAGATGGCGATGTTATACGGTAACATTGATAATTTGTTGTGGACATCAAAGATGGCGGCCTTCATATATTGGACTGAATTAAGCCCAGCGTTAACGTTAGGTGAGTTGAAACTATAAAGTGCACCATTTTCTGGTCTCTGCAAAAGTTCTCTTATTTTTTAATTACCATTCTTTTGGGGAAATCATGATCTGGTAAGAAGGTGCATGTACTTGTGGACGAGAGTCGTAAAAAAAAAGAAGCTTGCCTGTCTTGAAACAGGAACTCATCTGATCAACCTACACGATGTTTAGAAAGTACCATGTATATACATGTATGACTAATTAATATAATTATGATTACTTTCATTAGACATTATTTTCGAAGTCAGTCGAAATAGTATCGACTTAAATCCTTTTGCTGGGTTCTAAAATTTCTAAAAAAACACCTTTAATAAAATACTTAAACGCCTTGACTAAGTAATAATAATGTAGTAAAGGGGGCTTGGTCAGTCCAAAACGTGATTTTCCGATAAATGAAGTTTTTTGGGTAATATTTTTAAAGTGCTTCTAACCCTTAGCAAGATATTGCCTATTTGCAGACTAATACATTTTTACGTAAATGATTACAAAAAGAAGTGTTGAGTAACTGAGATGGAAAGAGAATTTAGAGAAACATTTGAGATAAAGCTAGACATAACAATTATAAACTTCCATTACGCTAAATAAAAAAGTATATGTGGTTCCAATTATTGTCGATACATTAATAGTAGGTAGCCGGGTGGCTCAGTAGTAAAGTGCTTCTCCTTTCACCATAACGAGCCAGATGCTCTTAGCAACCAATGTTTGACTAGGCACCCCGGAGAGATCGCAGAACTCAGTTCTGCGATCTCTGCGGGGTCCTAGTGAACTCTCTGCATTCCTATCAATTAAACGCAGCTTGATTTATCTCTAATCCCTTTAACTATGACAGCCTTCGACGGCCACTAACTTGAGTTGAAACCAATCTTATTTTGGAAAACTAGAAAGAAATGACTGAGTTCTATATCCCTGAAGCGCTCAGGCAGACTAAGCTGCCAGGACTTCCCGCTGGATGAACCAACTGGGGATATAGAACTAGCTCAGTTGAAATAAATCTTATTTTGGTAAACTTGCCGGAGTCGCTAGAAAAAAATGAGTTCTATATCCCTGAAGCGCTCAGGCAGACTAAGCTGCCAGGACTTCCCGATGGATGAACCAACTGGGGATATAGAACTTGCTTGAAATAAATCGTATTTTGGTCAACTTGCCGGAGTCGCTAGAAAAAAATAGGTTCTATATCCCTGAAGCGCTCAGGCAGACTAAGCTGCCAGGACTTCCCGCTGGATGAACCAACTGGGGATATAGAACTAGTTTGAAATAAATCTTATTTTGGTAAACTTGCCGGAGACGCTAGATAGAAATGACTGAGTTCTATATCCCTGAAGCGCTCAGGCAGACTAAGCTGCCAGGACTTCCCGCTGGATGAACCAACTAGGGATATAGAACAAACTTGAAATAAATATTATTTTGGTCAACTTGCCGGAGTCGCTAGAAAAAAATGAGTTCTATATCCGCAGGATCAGTGTTTCTTCGTGGCTGCTTCTCAATTAAAACCTTGCAGTTAGCTGATTGTGTGTAAGCAATCATAAGACTTGGTTTGGCGGGAATTTTCTACCATGTAGACTTACGACACTTTTTAGCACTACCACCTTCACAAAGTCACTAACGTTCAATCCAAGGCATAAAGCCAAATTGTTTATTGCTAATAGTGCAGCTGATGCGGAGAAGCAATACTGGTTTAGCCGTTGTGTAATCCATATAGAGTCGATTACTGCAAAACCCACCATTTTTCTAATCGATCAGTCTTTCGCAAAATCCTTCGGTTTCTCTGACTCATATATATTTTGCTCCCAAGATTTATCTATACTCCTGTTGATGAAATGTCCAAGCTATAGAAATACTAATAACGACGGTCAGTTTGAAGCAAAATACTCTGCGCACAGCTTCAACATTCATCCTGGCTGTGAACACGGACTTGAATGGCAGACTAAATCAGAAATAAAACAATGCATATACTAAATTGCTACCGGAATCAAAATTTAACTTCCCTACATCCCTGACATTAGCCAGGACTAGCTTTACTCACCTAACTGTCATAATCACTTAAAAGGTAAATAAAACAAAACCGCAAAATGTTATTCGATTTCTAAACTGTGACGTCACTTCATAGCAACCAGACCTCTCGCTGATTTGGATTTCTGATGATCTTTCTGATGATCTCGTTATGTCTGTGGCCCAGATTCGATTCCCATCAGTACTTTGCCTAATAATTATGTGCGTTGAGTTTGTTGGTATCTCGTCCTTGCTCCGAGTTTTTCTCTGGGTTCTCCAGTTTTTTCCCCTCCACAACTTTAGAATACCCGGCCACTAAAACTTGTAAACACAATGTTACAATTATGTCATGCATGTTTGACTGGAATAGAAAATCATCAATGCTTGTCGCCTTTCCTTTTCGTTAATATCTATTCTCCTATAATAAAGAATCTGAGGAAGTACTCTTTTTTTCAATAGTTAAATGAGATTATATTAACTGAAATGAATTCTGAGTTAGAACCGAGAATAATTATCGGTGGAGATTTTAATATCGTCAGAAATATCGACTTAGATTGTAAAGGAGGTAAACCATTAGTTAAAAATCAATGAAAGAGGTTGATAATCTTATGTGAAATTATGATTTAATTGATATATGGAGAATACGAAATCCAGATAAAATATCCGTTATAGCTGGAGACAAAAGAAACCGTTCATTCAAAGGCGTCTTGATTATATTACTGATTAATAGAAAACTCGATCCAGGAAGACACTGAAAAAAGGCGTAGACATTATCCCTTCCATCAAATCAGATCATTCTGCTATTACCTTAAAATTAAAATAAACAGTTTACCGGAATACAGGCACGGACCATCCTATTGGAAACTTAATTCTAGTCTATTGGATGACCCAGATTATTACACTTATCGAGAATATAGTTATCAAGCATGGATAAAGGAATTTGAAGAGGTAAATGATAAACAAGTGTTATGGGATTTAATAAAATTCGTCAAGTTACTATTAAATTTAGTATTGAACTAACTGCTAGAAGATCAAAACTATATGATGCTGAACGTAAGGATAGAAAAATGTAGTATAAAGCTAGTTAGTGACTATAAGAGTGCCTGGAAAAGTATGGCACAGTATTTACGGAACGTAGGAGAAACAGTTTTTACTTAAATGCAATTTTGATGTTTTAAAACTTCCTAGATTTTATCAAGACTGTCTCACTTCCTGGACATTAATAAACACAATAGAACCCTTATCATATGAGGAAATAATGAATGAATTCATTTGGAACAACAAACATATTTGTATTGCTGATATATATGTCTGTCTACAACAGAGCTCTTACTAATCAAGAAGGAAATTGTTAGATTGTCAGACATAATACAGAGAGATAGACAACTGTTTTCTTATGAAGGGTTCAGAGCAAAATACGAGGATTTTACATATGTAGATTATTTTAGAATGATAGCTATTTTCCATGCGTTGCCATTAGATTGGAAAAGCTCATTAAAACATGAAGTAAAAACCCGGGGGGGGGGGGGGTACTTACATGAAAAATGGGTATGTATGCGAGGCCAAGAGGCTCAAACTCTGACCCTGATTGACCCAATCCGAGCTCCAAAAAAAAACACGGTCGGATATATACCCCGGCCGGTATACCGCGTACCGGGATTGCATGCAAAATAAGGAACATTTCATTTCAATCCTGACCCTGATCTATCCAAATCAGGTCAAAACCCTGACCCTACCTGCCCAAACCGAGCTCAAAACCCTGACCCACCCCCGCGGCACATACATAATACGTCACAAACAGGAGTACCCCCCCCCCCCCCCCCAACCCCACCCCGGGAGTAAAAAGGAGTTGATCTCAGCTCGAGCTCGATAACGAATTTTATTTACACCTCGGGGAATCGACCATTAGCTTTAAAACAATCACGACAACAAAAATATATAACCATTTAATATGTACGATCGCTAAACCTCCAACTGCACAATCTCAGTACTGATGTTCCCGTACAGGAGCCCATTACCAGGAGCGTACATCTCCCAGATTAGCTATTTTTAGCTTTGTGTTTCCCGCGAGAAAAAACAAAGGCCGTCACTTTTAACCAATCAGGATGCACTGAAAATTGTAATTAACACGGTTCAAACTGCTAAAAGTACTAAAGAACAAAAGACAACGTAATCGCATACCAGAACTTCGCGACTATAAATAGCCACATCGTCTACAGTGCTGTGGGCGCTACCCATCACATAGGTACGCTACCCATCACATAGTATGTGAGTTAGGTTTGTTGTGGATTCCTTATCTGCATTCGAGGGTTTTTCTCAGGGTTCTCCGGTTTTCCTTCCTTCGTAAAAATCAACCGTGAGTCGAGTGTAGTGTGCCCAAAACAGTTAATGTAGTGGGGAGTGTGTGAGGAGTAAAAGCAGGCCCCCACCAGCTATAACAAATAAAATATTTATTTATTTATCACGATGAAACCCTTGAACACCTTCTAGCCGACTCTACATACTCTAACACATTTTGGCAGTCTGTTCAAAATTAATATTGGCTTAACCTTATCAACATAAGAACAAACACCTTAGGTAACACTGATATCTTATTTGGTAAATGGGGGAAATTTTCCGATTATGTACCTTTGAATTTTGTTATCCTTGTGGGAAAACAAGTCTTATATCAGTGTAAATTAATCAAAATATAACTGAAATACCTTGATAATTATTTATAGCAAGAAAAAAACAATAAAGAGCTCACTCGTTACCAAAAATGGAATAAAACAATTACGAATATCGATATGCTTATTTAAATCATTCCGAGTATTTTATTTTTAGGTTTTTCCTGCTTTATTGTAATAATTATAGTAATGTGTTATTGTTGTTAAGTGCATAGTCCCATTTCCTGTATTTAAGTATTTCGATAATTTGTAAGTAGCCTAGAAGTATTGTTGTTTTTACTTATACGTAATGTAATCACATTGGTGCGCTACCCATCACATTGGTGCGCTACCCATCACATTGGTGCGCTACCCATCACATTGGTGCGCTACCCATCACATTGGTGCGCTACCCATCACATTGGTGCGCTACCCATCACATTGGTGCGCTACCCATCACATTGGTGCGCTACCCATCACATTGGTGCGCTACCCATCACATTGGTGCGCTACCCATCACATTGGTGCGCTACCCATCACATTGGTGCGCTACCCATCACATTGGTGCGCTACCCATCACATTGGTGCGCTACCCATCACATTGGTGCGCTACCCATCACATAGGTGCGCTACCTTATATAATTATGTAAGTGCAAAATGTAAATAAAGATATATATTAAAAAATCAATGCTTGTTTATAGTCAAACACGGCAAAAGTATACGGTACAAAATAAAACATGCCACGTACAGTCTGCATGTTCCTCGCTCAATCTAAGTGTGAGTATGGCCAAATTACACAATGGTCCATGTACACAAGCGCAGACACAAAGACACTAGGTGAAAGTATGTTGTAACGGTTTAGATTATTATTCAAGAATCCGGCAGTTTCACAGCAAGGTTCTCCGTCATATGAGTCTTTATTATTTGTGCAACGCCTAAAATGCCATCCTCTAAACTTCAAAGGCTTGGAAGATAACATGAGAGTACATGGATAAGTTGCATCAAAGTCTCATTGCCATGCCTTTCGATATTCAGAATTATTTTGTCCTGCTCTTAGGGAATTCGTAAAAAACACGGTGCATCAGCGAGTTCTTCCTCAGAAGTCAATTTATCTGTTTGTTGGGTACGACAGCGTTCGATCGTGATTGAAAATAACAGGTATTTAAAATCATAAATTATTCAGTATTTAGAAATGGGTCACTTCAGACATTTTCCAAAGTTAATGCTAGCACGAACCATGCTATATAATGCATTGATCATTTACAAAATCAAACTGGTTCAATATGTAATAACTTAGTCACAGTGCCAGTACCCGTTGTAACCGGCTCGAGTCCCCCAGTGCTTGCCAAAATTGATTCAACCTAAGTCAATTTGATGTTTATGTTTCAGGTAATGTTTTTTTCAAATATTTTTTCAACAACATGTAGGTAATTTTTTCAAGATTCTAAAAAGGGAACTTACATTGTACGTTTATTGATGTTAGGGTTTTTAAATGTAAGATGTAGGATTTGGATCAGTTCACAGTAACATTTAAAGTGCCACTACGTAACGACGAAAATTTACCATTTCGATTTGCCACTTTTTTAGTGTCAATAGATCAATCAGTGTTAGAAATATCCGAAATAGTAAAAAATATTCCCAAATGGGCAAGTTAAACCACAAAAGTTTAGGAGAGTTTACCGGTAAAACCTGTCCGCCATTACTGGAAGCCGTTTTCGTTATATGTCATACACTTAACACGACAACCATGTTCCGCGAAATAGTGTACATAAAAAAGTAGCCAACCTCGCAAAGATGAATATAACTTTCTTCTTGTGTAGGTGAAGACGTTATTAGTAGAAATACGCCTCCAAGGCGTTGTGTTGTGAAGGCGAGCGTGTATGACATCACTTCCGCTGAATTAAACCCTTTGTATAAAGCTGAACCACGGGAACGGGGATCAGTTCACAGGAACATTTAAGAAGTATTATATCTCTGTATTATTTAGTGACTAGCTCTAAACACCCTAAATCTGAGTGAGCACCCGTTGTTGACGGTTAGGGTGTTTTTAAATGTAGGGGTAGGGTTTGTATTAGTTCACATGACCATTAAAATAAGCATTATATTTATCTGTTGTTTAGTTACTTTAGTTAGCCGTAAAAGAAATTAGTGACTAGCTCTAAACACCCTAAATTATTGAAAACTAGTGAAACTAGGTTGAAAAAAATTAACTAGGTTGACCCAAAATAAACTATTGAACCAAAATAAACTATATATAGGTTAAAAAATAAACTAGTTTATTTTGGTTCAACCCAGGTTATTTTTGTCCAAACCAATTTATTTTGGTTCAACCTAGGTTAATTTTTCAACCTAGGTTATTTTTTTAACCTCGTTTATTTTGATTCAACCTAGTTTATTTCTTATTATGGGTTCAATCACAGTAGAATTTCCCTTATTAATTATTGTTTACCTGTGAAGTCTTAAGTCACAAATTAGCGCTATAAACTACATATTATTTACAAACTGCTTCTTTATTTGCAGCCAAGATCGAATCTTGTATCAATGACATTACCACCTGGATGTCTTTGAATAATCTAAAACTGAACACTGATAAAACTGAACTACTAATAATAGGATCTCAGTTTCGACCTACAATCCAACTTCCGCCACTTAATATAGGCAATGATCTTATTATTTCTTCTAAGTCTGCTCGCAATATCGGCGTAGTATTTGATGATTCTTTGAATTTGGAATCCCATGCAAGTGGCCTCTATTTGCAAGGCTTCATTCTTTCACATTCGTAACTGACATTTCACGTATTAGGAACTACTTATCTGCTGAGAATACCAAACGCTAGTACATGCATTTATTACTTGTAAGCTTGATCACAGTAATTCTCTCCTTTATGGCCTTTCGCAAACTCTTGTTCAGAAACTTCAATTGGTTCACAACTGTGCTGCCCGATTAATCATGGCGTAAGAGAAAATTCGATCATGTAACTCATATACTCATAGAACTTCATTGGCTTCCTGTAACTCAACGCATTATGTTTAAGATCTTGCTACTTACTTTTAAGGCACTCAACGCGCTTGCACCGATTTACCTTAGCAACTTGTTAGACTGAACATATCATGGTGCCCACCAGACACCTACGTTCCAAAAGCAAATTTCTTCTAAAAATTCCCAGTGGTAAAACAACAAAAACACATGGCGATAGAGCTTTCTCTGTGGCCGCTCCCAGGTTGTGGAACACTTTAAACACGAATTTATTTAAAGTCAGATATTCTGAAGTAGGTTTTTCGGTAAAATTCCTCTTCACTGAATTGATTTTTACCAAGTTAATGGTAAGAATTCCACATGGTTATCAACATTTTACACAATATTTAAAGAGCTAGTCAGCTCAATAACGTTCTGTACCAAATCCAACCAAACACCATTTAAAATAACAAAGTTTAATTTCATTTGAAGTGTCATTCATCTCACCATATCTCAAAAAATGGTAAAACAAATAGTTCTACGAACGATAATCCATCTGTGATAATTATGGTTCATTTAGTTCCAAACACAGGCACTTATATTTAGACCCTATATACAGCATGGTAAATACATTAGTATACAAACCGTTTTCTTCCGATCTAGTTAAAAAGTGAGAGCTACGTTAAACTCTGAACTGAGCAAGGCTCAAAATGCGTTGGAAATTTTCAAAGACTTTTAACACTGATCTGGTTAAAAACTGAGCGCTACGTGAAACTCTGAACTGAACAAGGCTCAAAATGCATTGAAAATTTCCAAAGACTTTTAACACTGATCTGGTTAAAAACTGAGCGCTACGTTAAACTCTGAACTGACCAAGGCTCAAAATGCATTGGAATTTTCCAAAGACATTTAACACTGATCTGGTTAAAAACTGAGTGCTACGTTAAACTCTAAACTAAACAAGGCTCAAAATCCCGGCGTGTCTAATCGAACTCAATCGAACCAAAATGCAATCGAACTCAATCGAACCCTTATCGTTCGATGGAGTTCGATTAATCTTGTAATCGAACGTAATCGAACACCTACCTTTTGGGTGAGTTCGATTACCGAACTCAATCGAACGATGAATCACTAATCTCATCGTGTTCCTTCGCCCATTTTATGTAATGTGCAGTAGCTGAAGTTATTCGTACAGCATATGGGGCTTTTTGATACTCTTTTAAAGTATATTTGAAGGCTATTTTGAAATTTTTGATGGTAAAATGGCGTCCACTAAAAAATCCAAGTCAAAGTCTATCGAAGTGGTTGATACTGGTGAAGTAACAATCAAAGCCACTGTGCAAGAGGCAGTAACGATGTATCTGCAGTCCAAGGGTTTTGCAGACCTCATTCGACAGTCTGTTAAGGACGCCGTGGGAAATATACTATGAAGGAGATTATTGAGCCACTGACAAGAAAAGATGGCCGCCTTGGAGAACCGTGTGTTTGAACTAGAAAAAACAGTTACTTAATCTCCTTTTGATCCGTTCCCTGAATTTGAAGGGTCTTGACGTGCTTGAATAAAGCGTAAACGTAGCACATAAATTTAGTTTTGAATGAAGTTGATCTTTCGCAACTTGTGATCTTTGGTTGATCTAGAATCAATTCTTTCACGCAGAAATTCTGCAGCTCTTCCACAGAACCATGCCAAGTAAACATGTTCTTTTTGCTATCCATTCCTAAAAAGCTGTTCAGTGTAACAGGGCTCGCAGGTTTATCAGAATTAGGATTTAGGTCATTTGCCCTTTCAAGAAAACGGCAAAAACACGAGTTACTGGCTTTTAAAGCTAAAGGCACACAAGATCAGCCATGTTTTCACAAAAGGAGTCTTAGAACCTAAGACCCCCTTTTGTGAAAACATGGGTGATATATATATTTATATAATTCTAGTTATATATTCTTAGCTTGAGCGCCACAAGTTTATTAGTGCATGTTATACACTATTTAGTGCTCACCCTCGTAAAATAAAGTCTTTATTATAATTATCATCATTATATAGACTAGAGTCGTAACCTTCGTTTATTTGTCTCTACTTCGCTACTTACAAATCTCTCTCTGATCTGAGTGTCGAGGGTGTACCTTCGGTTATAAAGGCTAGCCTGCAGGCATGTACACAGACCTCCGTAATCCCTTCCCGAGTTTTAAGGGGAGACGGACGGCTGTACACAGGCTAATAAAGGCAAGTTCAACTATGGACAGCTATCAATATAAAGGTTATGCAAAACAAGAATAAAAGATATTTAGAAAAACTAAGTTGCTTCAAACTATTGACATATTTTACTATAGAGAAAGACATATAGTCAAGTCTTATAACCGAAAATAGTAGGAAAAGTGACTTTTATTAATTAGAGCAAAGTCCAAATTGAATTAAGTACACATCGTAACTGGTGGGACGAGGCGGAGGTTTAGTTTTAGCTAAATCAAGGACCGTCTATTTTATGTGAAATATTCACCTAAACATGATAAGGCACGTTACTCACAAAGCTACCACAAGTTA
The DNA here is from genome assembly GCA_030867875.1 of Actinernus sp. WN-2022. Classification (NCBI taxonomy): domain Eukaryota; kingdom Metazoa; phylum Cnidaria; class Anthozoa; order Actiniaria; family Actinernidae; genus Actinernus; species Actinernus sp. WN-2022. The sequence continues at coordinate 21,322,537 of JAOWCC010001501.1, forward strand.
CCTGTACATAAGTACTTGTAAAATATAGGGTCAGTGAACCCTTCACGAAAGCCAATAAATATAAAAGGTCTTATGTTTACGAAGGTCAACTCGTTTTGACCCAAAACCATTGTCAACATGTTTTACGGAGCGGAGAGGCCACTCTTAGCTATAAGCTAGCCTCATCCGCAGGCACCTCCTGATGAGTCCTAACAAGGACGAAACAGCTGTACATGGTTGCCACTCTACCGGTAATAAGATGTGAGCATGCGTATTAGACGCTAGTACGTCATAGCGTGTGTTGGGTAGTGCCATGCAACGTGTTTGGTTTATAATTTCGGATTTGGCCGTGCCATTTCCATTTTGCACTACCAGATCCTCTTCGGAGAGATCCACATTGCTATAGCGCTTGTTCACATCTCTAGCTCCCACACGTGTAGCGTGGTGGCTGGGGTTTAAAGCAGCTTTCGAGCTCGCCGTTAGAGTAACCAGATTCTGAGGCCTATGATCTAAAGTGAGGCTGACGGTCTTGGGGGCTATGCCATGCTGAGGAGTCCTAACAAGGACGAAACAGCTGTACATGGTTGCCACTCTATCGGTAATAAGATGTGAGCATGCGTATTAGACGCTAGTTACGTCATAGCGTGTGTTGGGTAGTGCCATGCAACGTGTTTGGTTTATAATTTCGGATTTGGCCGTGCAATTTCCATTTTGCACTACCAGATCCTCTTCGGAGAGATCCACATTGCTATGGCGCTTGTTCACATCTCTAGCTCCCACACGTGTAGCGTGGTGGCTGGGGTTTAAAGCAGCTTTCGAGCTCGCCGTTAGAGTAACCAGATTCTGAGGCCTATGCTCTAAAGTGAGGCTGACGGTCTTGGGGGCTATGCCATGCTGAGGAGTCCTAACAAGGACGAAACAGCAGCTGTACATGGTTGCCACTCTACCGGTAATAAGATGTGAGCATGCGTATTAGACGCTAGTTACGTCATAGCGTGTGTTGGGTAGTGCCATGCAACGTGTTTGGTTTACCTCCTGTATAATCGGAAAAAATCGAGACCGGGTTTCCTGTTGTGAAACGAGAGAAGAGAGGGGACTGATGACAGGGAACCCAATTTACATTTTTTTTACAATTTGTTTCTCTCGCGGTCCTATACTTAAGAGGTGCTGCGGAGGAGGCTAGCTATAAGCTAACCAAGAAATGTATCATTGAACCATTTTAAAGGCACCTCCTAAACCTTAAAAAAAAGATAAAGGTATTCATTTATATAGCGCAAATTCTATATGAATATATTCAAATGCGCTTCACAAGGTTATTTTTGTGATACAGACTGCTATTGTGGAGCAATGTGCTGCCGTGTAGTTTACAATCATGAGTGATTGTTAGTACCTCAGAATACCAGGCTATTGTGTCGGGAGATAATCCCCTACTCTTTCTCGAAATAACACAACAGGTTCTTTCACATCCCCCCCCCCCCCCTCGTATAGATTATTTATCTATAGATTATTTAGCGGTCCGCGAAGCACTGCGAGCTTAATAAAACGCCATGATTTATTTGGAATCGTAGAAACGCATGCTAGTCAAGAATCTGATCTTAGCATTGAATCATTTAAGCACTTTTCAAAATTCGCAGTAAAACTGGAAATAGACACTCTGGGGGAATAACCCTATACATTAACAAAGAATCAAAGAGGGCGTTTCTTACGTACAATCTAAAAATAATAACATACTATGGTGTAAACTGAATAAGAGCTACTTCCATATAGCGAGGGATATTTTCATCGGAACTGTATATTTCAGTCCAGATAACTGTGAAAAAGCGAACAGTGATGATTACATATCAGATCTTGACGAGGATCTAACCAAATTTTCAACCAAGGGTGACAATCCTACAAGGAGATTTTAATGCGCGAACAGGAGAGTTAAATAAATACATTTTACTAGATAATAGTAAATATCTAGATTTACCAGATGATTATGATTGTGACATTCCACACAAGAGATACTCTCAAGACAAAAATAACACTGACAAGAGGGGCAAGTTACTCATAGAATCATGCACTGAAAACAACCTAAGAATACTTAATGGCAGAACAATAGGTGATTCCACTGGCAAGAAAACCTGTTTTCAATACAATGGTAGTAGTTTAGTCGATTACGTAATTAGCAGTTCTCGCATGCTTACTTACATACAATTTCTTAAAGTTAACGCTCTCCAACCAATTATATCTGATCTTTGTCAAATATCATACGGTTTTAAGATAAACAAACCGAAACAGTTGCTTTCACAACAAAGCAAGAACCAAACGCACCCCCGTCTGATATTCAACGAGAGTGCAAAAGACAAAATACCTTTAATCCTTAACTCGGAAGAGTATAAATCCAAACTCGAAAGCATTATCGATGAATTCGACGTTAACGAACCGAAATCAGCAAGTTCTATCACAAGTAAATTCACGAAAGTCCTGATCGAAATTAGCGAAAAAGCGGGAATGAAATATCAAGATGTGATAAATAGACCGGGAAATCCAAAGCCATGCTGGTTTGATGAGGAATGTAGTACAGAAAAGGAGAATCTAAAATCACATGGGCACCGAATTTGTAATAATTCAGATGATGATGATCTAAGGAGGAACTTATTTATAAAAAAGAAGCGTTTCAAAAAATTATGTAAAAAAAAGAAAGCCACGCAACCAATACGAGTCTAAAAGAACTGGATTTCAAAAGCCCAAAGAAACTGTGGGGAAAATTAAAAAGTATTTTCAACATAGGTAAAAAGAATAAGAAAACAGTGTTGCCCTGTGGAAATAGAAGAATTCCAGAGTCACTTTAAAAAACAAAATGCTGCGGACGTAAACCCTATTCCTAATTGCTACACAAGGCAAGGGCCATTAGATTATGATATAACAATTATAAGGAGATTAGCGACGCCATAAAAAGACTAAAGAACAACAAATCACCCGGTCATGATAACATTCTCAATGAAATTATAAAACATGGTAAAGACAGTTTAACTACGTTATTAAGAGAGCTATTTAATATTATCCTACCTTCAGGTGATTTCCCAAAAGAATGCCGGAATTTAGGATTCATAATCCCCATTCATAAAAAGGGAGACCGTGCGGATGTAAATAATTATAGGGGCATCACCTTACTCTCAGCCCTTGGTACACTTTTTACATCAATTCTTAATCATAGGTTAAATGAGTATTTAATTGATAATCAGTGGAATCTTAAAAAAGGAACAGGGTGGTTTTAGAAAACACCACTCCACAGTGGATAGTATTTTTGTCCTAAAATCCCTTATAGATAAATACGTAAAAAGCAAACCCAAAAAGAAAAATAATATGCTGATCTCCTGTTTCGTTGATTTCAAAAAAGCTTTTGATAGCATATCTAGGGAAAAATTGTTCTCCAAGATAAAGCAAGCGGGAATCAGTGAAGGTAGGAAATGTGTTAACAGAGGAATTTAGATGTTACATTGGTGTCAAACAAGGCTGCATGCGTAGCCCAACGCAATTTAATTTATTCATTAGTGATCTCCCAGTCACAAGCTGAAGACTGTGTTGCAATGGGCAGTACAAATATAAATTGCCTTCTATACGCAGACGACCTAGTTCTGCTGTCAAAAACCTCTAATGGTTTGCAAGCCCATTTAAAGTCTCTTGAAGAATACTGTTATAACAATGAACTAGAAGTTAATATTGCTTAATGTTACATATACTATAAAATAACGACATACGCCAAGTTGGATAAACGTTCGGGCAGCTTTAATGTACTATGGGTCATACTCCAACTGCCATAGGGTGGGTAGGGATGGGTACACGATTTTACGAACTAGCTATAGTTACGTGTGCTTCGATCGAGCGAATGACACCGATATGTCCCACAGCGGAATCGGATAGCTGATGTGTACACAATGCCTAGCTATTCACATTAAACTAAGTTAATTATTCACTTAACAACACTTAATGTTATAACATATACTATAAAATAACGACATACGCCAAGTTGGATAAACGTTCGGGCAGCTTTAATGTACTATGGGTCATACTACAACTGCCCAAATAATATGGCCCAAGTAATGAATAACTGAAAATATATAGTCAGAATTAATTATAGGATAATTTGTGAAGAGAATTCCTACTCGCCTGGGACTAGAAATGGATTAGCATACTGATACTTTGTCGAAGCCGTTCGGGCGAGTTTTAGGAATATCTAGGAATAAATTGAGTGGTGATCTTATGTATTTCAAATAACAGTCTGAGGACCATCGTCCAATCAACTTAATTTCGTAATCAATGAGTCCCGCTAATGAGGCGGTTGTAGCGCCTCCGATACGATAACTGTGTCCGCTATAGAGTGTTGGGTCGATGCCAAGCAACCTTAAGAGGTGAGATGTGAAAGCTAAGAGTTCCTTCCGAGTTAATGGTTCTCCTGAAGAGAGACCAAACAATGGACTGTTGATGCTAAAACCTTCTCTCGCTCGTTGGATGTCCAGGTTAGCATGCATAGCACATACTGCACAAACTGGGTGCCCGGAGTGCCCGGTATAGAGAGTAACTCCTTTCCGACACTGATCAGTCTTGGACTTTTTTATGTAAAGCGCCATATATTCCTGACCGGTAGGCGTTATCTTAAACTGTACATCTCGAGCTGTTAGGTGTAAGTTTGGATCAAATGTACCACACTATTTTATCACAAATTCACCTGACCGCAACAGGAGAAAATGACCGGTAGTCATCGCTGCCCAAAATACCAAGTCGTTCTGTCTCGTGGAAACTAAGAATGGTTTGACACCAGACAGAATGTCGAAGCTAATAGGGAGTTTTTGTGTTGGGGTTGAATAATGTACTCGAGTAATACCCTGCATGGTTTGTTTGAGACGTGGTCTGTCCTGTAGTGGGTTGGGAAAGCCGTTTTCAATGTGAAGAGTTCTCACCCCTGCGAGATAAATAGGAATGGACTGAGGTTTTATCCTGCCGGCTAAAAACGTGGCGAATAAGATAATTGTGTCTTCGGAAGCTGGCATTGCGACGAATTGCCGAGTGTCACAGAATTTGATATACTGCTTCTGAGCTGTACTGTACGTTTTCCTAGAGGACTCTGCTAAGCCTTGCCGAAGGTATTGCTGAGCCTTCCTCTTTAGCTCCTGTGTTGAAGGAGCCGGAAAGGTGTGGGATGCAGGTTGGCATGTGGTGCTAGCTGGCGAAACCGCTGCATCTGAAAACGAGACAAAGAGTCAGAGATTTCGTTGAGGATGCCAGCTAAGTGAATTGCGCGTAGTTCAATGTTGTGGTGCGCGCAGATGAAAAATAATGACCGCACCAACGACATAATCCAAGGACATTTGCTTGTACCCGAGTTGAGGATCTGTACAACTGACTGGTTGTCGCAATGAAATAATATCCGGTTGTTCTGCAGCGAAGAGGCCCATGTTGAGACGGCGACTGTAATCGCAAATAGTTCTTTAAATGTAATTGATCGTTTTAGTGAAACACCAGCCTCCTTGAATGAACCGCAAAACCATGAGCTGCCGTAGAATGCACCGAATCCTTCCTTCGAAGCGTCAGTATACAGTTGAATTATCTCGTTGCTGAGCCATTGATTGGATGAAAAGAAACTCTTGCCATTCCACTGAGGCAAGAATGAAAGCCACCAGTGAAGATCGGCGCGAAAGGCGGAATTGAGACGAATATGGTGATTAGGGCTGTGAGCGTGACTAAGAAGAGCAATCATTCGTCTTAGAAATGTTCTGCCTGGACGACACACCGAGCAGATAAAGTTAAGCGTGCCTAATAGAGACTGCAATTGCCGCTTTGTGCACCGATGGCGATTAACCCATAATGCTAGAATATCCATTGTCTCTAACAAACGAGAATAATCAATACGTGCTTCCTGTGCCTCTGTATCGAGCTCGATGCCTAACAATGTAAGGTTCGTAGTAGGCGCAGTTACTTTCTTAGGGTTGGTACTAAAGCCTAGGTCACTACATGCCGTTAGCATAGTGTCGTGATGTAGTTGACACGTCGGATCTGGAGCTGGCAGACTGCAGGTCCAGAAGTCGTCCAAGTAGTGCCACGCTGGAGACACGCCTCGATCGCGCATTACAAAAGTTAACGCGTCCGCAAAACGCAGAAATAACGCAGGCGAACTACGGAGGCCGAAGGGAAGAAACATGTCTAAGAAATACGCCGTTTGCGAAACGCCGTTAAGTTCGATTGGCCATGTTGACCCTAGGAGTTCCCAATCATCTGGATGCACCAGAATGTGCCTGAACGCATCGGATAAATCCAATTTTGCCATTAACGCCCCCGGCCCCAAACGCTGGAGTTGGGAAATGACTTGGTCTAGTGTGTCATAATTACAAGTAAAACGTTCCTTGGGAATGCCATCATTAACTGATTGGCCAGCGGGCCACGATAGATCATTAGTGATGCGCCATTTTTGTGGAACCGAGTGCTTTTTTGGAATTACACCCATCGGCGACCCGACGAAATTGCGTAAAGGAGGTGCAAGGTACGGTCCGGCCTTACGACCAAGTTTGAGCTCGCGTGAGAGATCTGCGACGACCGCGTTAGGATTTGAAATGGCTGACAAGTGATTGTTATGGATGCTAGAGAGCCTCTGGCCTTCGTAGCCAATTCGTACGCCATGTTCAATATCGTGTAAGAGTCCGTGTCCGTGTGGTATCTCAGGGCCTGTTTCCATGCGATAACGTGAAAGGGAGATGTAGGGCTAGGCAGAATGTTGGCAATCGGCCAGTCCGTGATCCCCGCGACAGCGCTTGCACACGTGTGCTCGTTTGCACTTAGCGCCGAGGTTACAGGAACCCTGCTGGAAAAGATTGCAGCCTTCTTGCCCGGAGGTTGTGTTCCACTTTTCGCATTTCCAGGCGTCATTATCGTCTTGGAATCCGTTTGATTTTCCACCGGTTTGGCGTTTTTTTGTTTGACTCGGCGCCATCGAGTCTGACGCCGGAAAGGGACAATCTTTCACCATATGATCGAAGCCTTTACAGCGAGCACACTGACGGCCATCTCGCTTTAGTGCAGAGGCATCCAGCACGGTAGTATAAAGCATAGAGTCGAGTTGTGCGTAGTTAGGGGCGGGCGAAGCAGCCAGTTGGAGGCGAAACCGAACGTCGTACACGTAAACAGACTGCCATTTAAACTTCCGGTTGGCTAGTTGAATTGACTCGCGATAGACCGATGGTTCGTGGTACTTCTCTGGAAACAACCTGACAACCTGACGCTCATATTTGTTCCAGATAAACAGCCAATCATCAAAATTTTCGGCGGCGATGGCGTGCAAAGGAGCTTGAGAGATCGAAATCAATTCCCCCTTTATCTGATCGCAGCGTGATTGTGTCGTTGGCCGGTCGCGCAGCGTGACATGTTAAATAGGGCAATAATTCTCCGAAATCAATGTACTCACCGCGGTTAATGGCGGCGACTGTTTTCGGAGGAAGCACTGGTGCGATGGACATCGCCAACGGCTGGGCTTGTGTTGCCGGTGATGGAGAGGGAATTAACTGTGATTCAGAGTGAGCAGTCGTTTGCGCTGACTTGCATGAAGACTCTGGAATGTTTGGAATGCTTGCTGCTTGTTTACCAGAAACCGTGGCTTTTAGAGCCGAGTAATCCGCTTGTATCGCGTCCATTTGTAGTGCCAGCGAGCGAACGGCAGACACCAATAAAGCAATTTCGTTTGGCTCGACGTGTTTGGCCTTCGTTTCCATTGGAGGCGGCTCGACTTGTTCAGCCTTTGCCGTCTTTTGTGTCGACATAACGTTTGCCTTGTCGGGGGATGTTTCCTCTCTTCCGTTGCAGAATCGGCTTGGCGGACCGAAGTCGTGCTCTGATTTCGGGACTTTACAGCCCGGGCAGACTGATGCTCGCTTGTTGGATTTCCCCATGGCTAATTGCCGAATATACACGATTTTACGAACTAGCTATAGTTACGTGTGCTTCGATCGAGCGAATGACACCGATACGTCCCACAGCGGAATCGGATATCTGATGTGTACACAATGCCTAGCTATTCACATTAAACTAAGTTAATTATTCACTTAACAACACAAAAACTAAAGTAATGATATTCAATAATAACGGAAAAAGAATGAATAACTACAGCTTTTATTTTAAAGACGATAAATTAGACAATACTAAAATGTATAAATATATTGGTCTCACTTTAAGCTCGTTCGGAAACTTTAGTTTAGCCAAAAAGGAGCTAAAGAAAGTTGCGTTAAAGGCACTTCTTTAAACTAAGGAAAGAAACCGATATTCATTTCAGGTCAAATATAAAACTATCCATAAAACTATTTGATGCGCTAATTAAACCGATTTTACTCTATGCATGGGAGTGAAATCTGGGGAGCTGATGATAAAGACCGTTTAAACCAGAATGATCCACTAGAGTATGTACATATAAAATTCTGTAAGATGTTGCTTGGTACCAGCAAAACATTTGCTAACAATGGATGCAGGGCTGAACTTGGAAGATTTCCAATCAAACTATATATAGAATCTACATTTAGAAGTATCAAATACTGGACAAAATTAGTAGATAAGGATGATTCTACACTCTCAAAACTCGTCTATTTAGAATGTCTTCACTCTCCAAAACCTATGTACTGGGGAGAAACAATAAGGAGTAGAATTTATAGACTTGGTTTTGGTAATACCTGGCTCGACCAACAAGACGGATAGGACTACCAAACATTCTTATCACAAATCAAACTGAGACTACAAGATATTGAATACCAGCACTGTCTGGTTAAACGATATATTTAATGATCAAAGGAAAAATCCTTTGCATCGCAACAAACTTAGGACATATAGATCGTTTAAAACTGTTTATGAATTAGAAAAGTACCTCGTGGTTATCTCCAATATTAAGCATAGGATGGCTCTAACCAGACTTAGAATAAGTAATCATTGTTTACAAATCGAAAGAGGGAGGTACACTAGACCATACACGACTCCCTTATGTGAGGGGTACATGGATGCTCGTCGTACCTTTTAGGGGTCAAAATCAAGAGTTTGGTACCACTTAGGGTATCCACCATCAAACACAGACATTTCTATGTAAAGCGGTACCTTTTAGGGGTCGGGTGTCAATGGAATAAAAAAGCTGTTATCAATTTACATTTTGATTATCTTTTAGGGGTCAAAATAAGCTTGAGCCACGCCCATTTTAGTACCTCTTAGGGGTCAAATCGAAAATGTCCGACGAGCATCCCTACCCCTTTTATGTGGGAGTCACCCCCCCCCCCCCCCCCCGGGCACCAAACCAGAAGAGAGAATATGCCCCACCTGCCATAAAGCTATAGAAAACGAATTCCACTTTATTATTAAATGTGAAACATATGATACAATAAGAAAGGATTTATTCCGCACCCTTGAAACTTTTAACGCAAAGAAATTCATCACAAGTCATATGTCCGATGATCAATTATTTAAACTAAACATAAACCCGCCTATGGAAGTAGCTCACTTAACAGCAAAGTTTGTTTACGATAGCATGCAATTAAGATCTAGAAATATCCCAAACTAACAATGTAAATTTGAGAGCGCTAACTAGCTCTATCTTGCCTAAAGGCCTATATAAGTGGTCCTATACTGTTTCAGTTATCACGAGTGCTTGTAATACATAATGCAAGGTTATTAGCAACGATCCAATGTACCATTTGCTGTACAAGGTGCTAATAAAATTATCTATATCTATCTTTAGCCTTATCGTTAACAGTATGAAAACAACTCGTAATCAGGCTTTTACATTAATACCTTAATCATATACTCAAAAAGAATTCTCGATTCTGATTGGCTGAAAGGAGTGCAATTTATCGCAAATTGCACTGTTTGGTTGTCCACGTGAGTTTTCCCTTGAGTAATGTTTTTTTTTTGTGTATCCCAAGAGGAAATGTACCACTTTCTATAATTAGAAAACAACTTGAAAGCACTGAATCCTCTGGAGAACTATCACGTGGTCTGAAATGGGGCAACAAACAGGCAAGCTGAAAGGGTCTATAGGCCTTTTGCAACAGACGGTCACGTGACTTGTTGGCCCATAGCAACGCCATACTGGGTTGCAAGCTAACCAGTTCTCCCTTGACAACAAACAGAGCTTGACTGACCCGTGGTATCATCACAGGAAGCCCAATGCCGCGGGGGTGGTAATTATTATCGGACTTTGTAACAGCGAACTGATTTTTATGCGTAAACTATCTCGAAAATGTCATATCTTTCTAAAATAATGTCTTACTATTAAAGATATATACTTCACTGACCTTGTGTTGTTGTTTTTGACTCTGTTTGCGATGATTTAGGGCTGTTTTAAGCCTTTAAAAAACCGATTCCTCACAAAAGTTCACCATAGTACAGTAAAAATTTTTACTGTACTATGGTGAACTTTTGTGAGGAATCGCTTTTTGGAAGGCTTAAAACAGCCCTAAATCATCGCAAACAGAGTCAAAAACAATAACACAAGGTCAGTGAAGTATATATCTTTAATAGTAAGATATTATTTTAGAAAGATATGACATTTTCGAGATAGTTTACGCATAAAAATCAGTTCGCTAATATAATAATTACATGCACCCCCGCGGCATTGGGCTTCCTGTGCTATATTTTCGTATGTTTGGTGTGGTGACATGAAATATTGAGAACTTATTAAACACCTTGTAAGCTTTCTGCAGCAAACACATCAACTCTAATGTTTCAAAAAGTGACATGCTAGAAAATGATAAAGAACTTAAGAATTTAATTTATTTTATATAATCTAATTATTAAATTAATTAAGCTTAACTGGCTGTAATACTTAGACTTGGTGTTTTTCTTTAAGTGCAAATTAGGCATCGTTAATCTGGATATCAATCATACTTCATACAGTCAGGGCCCGGGGGGGGGGGGGGTACTCTACCCAAAGTTGGGTAATTGTGTGCCGCTGGGGCTCTGACACCCTTACCCTGTTTAATACAAAAAAACCTCAAATGTCCATACCTTGTTCAAGACAAAGTGTTAACATTTTATATCCTTCTATAAGATGAAAATACGACAAGAATCCACAAGAAGTGTCTATAAAGTCAACTGTTTTATTTACAGGTCAGGGATAAACTGATTACAAATCGATATCTGGTAATGAGTACGATGTTTACATCAGATAAATGACATGTCAAAAGTGATAAATACCATACCCTGTTCAATTAAGGTCTGTCAATGTGAAAATGGATACCCCATCTAAGACCAGAAACTCAAAAAACCATACCCTGTCCAGTGGATCATCCCCGTATAATCCATATATAGGAGTACCCCCAGGAAGAAGCAAGGCATATAAAACCAAAAAAAAAAGGAATTAGGGTCTGATAGTGTTTATTAATCTAGTATATATTTTTACATGGTCTAGTGGATGTCAAAGGGGCACTGTCATTGGAATTGAATCTTCAAGTTTCTTTAAAACAAAACTACAAAAATAACACCCTGAATTCGAAGAGTAATACTATGTGAATGCCCTGATCTGGTTTTCAAAAATTTTCAATAAAGGATGACAAAGTGGATTACAAAAGCTAATTCTATAAAGAGGCCTGGTTAGGGGTATTGGGGATAAGGGATAACTAGCAAAATAATGACTGGGATAAGAGATAACAAACCAGAAAACAGTAGGGATAAGGGATAACCAAAGTCCATTGGGATAAGGGATAATCGATAACAGCCATCTGCATCTCAGGGATAAGTGATTAACTATCCTGAAAAATAGAGGGATAACACCCCCCCCCCCCCCCCCCCTAATAACCGGGCCTCTATAAACTTGATTTCGGTTACAGTGAACATATTTCAAGTTGCTCTAAATTCTCTTAAAAGCAGTATTTTTCATCCACTCAAATCTTTGCCATCCTTTAACAAAATTGTCTCAAATTTTCTCGGCTAGTACACTGCATACTTTGGTAATCTGAGTAGATATTTTGTACCCTGCAAGCAGAAGTTTCTCATCTCTCTTCCTGGCTGAGAGATGAGAAACCTCTGCTTGCAGGGTAATATTTTTGTCTTTAGTCATGAAAAATTGTTTATCATTTTTGGGTTAATTGACAGTGTTTCTTTAATAATATTAAAATTTTATAGCGAGTGGTTAATAATGTATGCCTGTTACTGGCTAATAGCAAAATAACAAACAAAATATATAACATTCTCTCCAATGACTAAGGGTGCGCTCGATTGACCGTATTCCGGAGTAAGTATAGGGATATATAAAACTTATCAAAGTCCTGATATTTTTCTTTGCTTCAAAACTGGACATGTAACACCCACAGATTCGGTATCAAACTAAAATAATATTCTAAGATAATTTCTGCATCTCCTCAAGTACATGAAGCTAGCCAAAGCCTGTCCTTTTCTAAGTTAAGGCAAAGGAAACGAAGATTTAAATAATACAACATTTATGAATATTTTCGTAGCTTAATTAAAGTTAAACACAGGATTTGTTTAAGGTACATGTACGAGCGCCTAGAGTAAACAGTATTCATCCCAATATTCTTTTGAGTCCTGAGCAAAAGCTTATTGTGTTTGACCGATTATTCACTAGCATTAAAACAAGCAATCGAAATAGTTCGGCTAAGTTGTGTTTAGCGGCCGCCATGTTTCCCATGCCTGAGATTCGAGGTGAGTTCGTTTGAGCGTCCAAACTCTATTTTGCGCAGCATATTTGACAAAATACCGGATCAAAAGTACAGAAAAACCTTTACTTTTGTTCTGTATAAGACTTATTTCGAGATGAATTTAGTAAGTAAGACGAAAAAACGCTTCGAAGTCCATCTATGATACCACGGGTCAGTCAAGCTCTGTTTGTTGTCAAGGAAGAGCTGGTTAGCTTGCAACCCAGTATGGCGTTGCTATGGGCCAACAAGTCACGTGACCGTCTGTTGCAAAAGGCCTATTGCACTCAAAATCAGGAAGTTGTCCATCTATACATCAAAAACAAAAGCTCCAGATTGAAATGTACATAAAGTTGTTCACAGTCATGTTTTGGTAAAGGTGTTTCCGAAAATTCATTTTACAGTACTAAACATTAACTTTCAGATGCTGTAGCGGCATTACTTATTTTAACGGTGCTTCAATTTTTCCGATATTTCCGAAGATTGTCCGAAGATTCAAGTAAATTTGTTGAGTATATGATTAACAATAAATCATAGGTTTTGTCGTACAATTCTGGGTATAAGTTTTCAAAGAGCTTAAATTGCACTCGCCCTGCGGGCTCATGCAATTTTGATACTCTTTGAAAACTCACTCGTTCGAATTTATCCCGAATTGCACTCGAAACCATATGATTTCGTATACTAATTATATACATAGCCAGGACATAGCATCATTTCAACTCTAATAACAGTATTGTAGATACATGTATGAACCCATACCGTATATTTATAGACTATATCGAGTACTAATAACTGGTTTCACAATTGTTTGCATCTGGTATTTTATATCCATGTCAAATCTTAATTATTATCGATTACTCAAAATGGTTATAGGTGTAATAGAACAATATCAAAGCTACAAAATGAAAACCGAAAATTTCACTCCACAGAGACTGTTCTACTTCGCTTCACAGATGAGACTTTAACGGAACGTGGACGAGAACAAAATATCCTTGAGCATGCTTTTGGACATGTCAGTCCAAAGCTTTTGACAGCATCCGGTATGAGCTTCTATTATCGAAGCTTCATACCGTTGACGTCTGCGTGCTACCGCAAAAGACCGGTTTGAGAACTACCTATTCCAACGTAGCCAAATTGTTAGAATAGACCTAGACCAGTCTCCTTGAGATATGGCGTACCTCAAAATCTATACTCGGACCTGTATTGTTTAGTATGTAGGTGAATTACTTCCTAATGTCGACGATACCAAAGTTTTCTTGCCCCCCCC